>JBBPPB010000019.1:0-33338 GCA_038091755.1 Leccinum pallidistipes | reverse complement strand
CGAGCCTGCGAAAGCTCTCGTCAGGGGGCTACCGCTACCCCGACCGCCGCCGTTCTAGGGCCGTAACTTCCAACTGTAACACTCAGCGCTCTCGGCCGACAAACCGACCTCGAGTTCGCGTATGGCGCCCTCGAGGCGCATATTCTGGTCTTTGTCGTCATCACCATCGCGTTCTTGATTGGTCGCAGGCCATTGATTGGGTCTTCCCCCACCGTCGGCTCGCTCAGGTTCTCGACCCGCTCCCAGAGTCTATTTTGTACGGGAGCGACATACACCAGATGTCCGGATGCATCACGGTGGGAATGGACAACCTTCGCGACGACGTTCGACTGGGAGGTTGGCACGTAGCTCGTGCTCCGAGATGGTGGGATGATCCGAACGTATGCAACTATCCAGATATTATCCTCAGCATCCTGACGACCGTCCATAATGCATGACCTGTTAGGAACATACATATTAAATCCAACTTGAAGCAGGAAAGTGTGGATGCAAGCAACTCGTACTATTCGCGAACACGAGCACCCCTGAATCCCAGTTCGCATGTAATGCAGCAGGCGCGATGAGAACGCGCACTGCATAAATCGCTTTGATTCCTCGACACCTGCCCCAGCGAACATATTGACTCGATCATCGGCCACGGCCCATGAACAGTATACCTTTGCTTGCCAGCAGTCGTTCTTAATTGGCAACACCGCGTACCCACGCCACAATCCAGACCATAGTTATTTGCCCTTCTTTGGATCTGCATTATACTTCGACTGTACTTACTTTGTCCACTGTAGTATATATCTCCTTTTCACTAACTTGCATTGCCTGGCAGCATGATCCATCGAGTTATATTATCTTCGGCCCTCCGACACCGGTAGCCTGAACAGACAACAGCGTTCATAATCGAGATTCGCGTGCAATCATGGTACTTACGACGGCCACAAGTTACATGTGTGATTCGGTTGAAGTGTCCAACGTCGATTGAGCATGATACTGCATAGTTCGGAGCGACAGCTCGTTCCCTCTGGTGCCTATTAGATGCCGATCACACTGCTTGAGGTTGAAAAAAATGCGACAGGAAAGGACGCTGTGGATCGCCACCTGCGTGCTGTTACGAAACAATATCATGTGAGAAACCGTCGGATGTCTGAATATCAGTAATGAGAGCACGTACGTATTCAATGCAGGAATGTATGCTACCTGATGGAGGAAGGGTACTGAATCTCGGTAATTAGGCACTATATTCTTCACACTCACTGGTGCAGCAAGCATCACAGATATGTTTGTGCCAGATAATACTAGATAATGATATGTCGAAAAAATACAAAAGCTCCTCCAGTGGGAAAAGATGATCACTTACAGATAATCCACGACATATACATGATTCCGTCCCAATATAACATATTCAATGCTCTACTCTGGACGCTGCGATATTTTCGGAACTTCCTCCAGGAATTCATGCCTTGAAGGACTGAAAGGAAGTAAGATCGGACGGACCGAGAGCCACGAGAGGAACTTACTGATCTCGAACAACATCAAGAACATATACTGAAACGCAAATGCTCTCGATGATCCATAAGCACACACAGATGGATAATATTCTGTCAACCCAACGTTTAGCAACTAATCAAATGAATCGACCGGACTGACTGTAGAACGAGGTGGAGTCCCCGGGTAAAGAATACTTGATTAATATTGATGATATCTCAGCACCTCCAACGAATGCCTAGGAAGGTGCGAATGTGACAAATTAGGTTCGGCTGATCCACACACGCATGTGGGACAAGACGTACCACCGCCAAAGACAACAGAAAAACAAGAATTTTTGTACTGCGACCCCACATAGCATACGTGCGTAGGATCAAGATCACCTCAGTTATGACAACACTAAAAGTGAACAGAGCTGAGAACACGTCAGAAAGCGCCGGAAATGTTGAAAAGGCGGATAGACCATCTACGACGAAGACGAACTTTCCACACTAAAAACGAGGTTCAAAATAATTCGATGGTGCACAGGTGTAATCACTCACTTGTACAGTGATCAGGACGGCTGAGTGATGATATCGTATTCAGACATGCGATAGAGGAATGTGAAAATGTGAAACAAACCATAACAGGTCACTGAGGCAGCAAGAAAGGGGAAGTATCTTGAGAGTGTAAACACGACGCGCGTTATTTCCCATTTAGCACCCCATACAAGCTCTACCTGATTCAACACATGAGAGTAGTTGGATGCAGGAACTTGGAAACGAAAAACCTCGGATGAAAACGTCAAGCAGTAATCAAATACCTGAGGCAACTTGTGTTGGATACAATCAGACTCGGAGTCGAGAAAATGTGCACGTACAAAAATAGCCAATGCAGCGACTGCAGAAGATGTTTGAGTCAACCTTCGTAAGTAGCGACGTCAGGTCTCAGCAAGCGTACCGTTAAGAAACTAGTAGGCGGAGCCTCGCGAGTTAGTGTGATCGTTTAATTGGCGGTCAAAGTTCGCACACCTTTCCAAATTGGAGGCGAGTAAGGTCGGTCAGAATTTCGTCAGATGTATGCTGAGAGGCCATTGCACTTGGACGTCGTTCAAGGACACATGGCGGAAGTGAGGCGGCCCAGAGTGCACCCAGGGGTTTTTGTACCCCATTGGTTGGCAGCACCGCCATGCGAGGGGGTAAATCGGTCGACCGATTTCGACCAATCAGATCAAAGAGACCGATTTTCGAACTCCATTCACCTTTATTCGAGGTCCGCCCGGCCGTGACCGAGTCGCGACCTTTCCGTCACCTGACGCGCTGCCCGTTGGCGTGGGTGGCGGTGACGGGTGGCAGTGTTTCGCGGGGGGAATTTTCGCTAAGGTCGAAAGGGGGTCAGTGCACGGGCGTAGGGGAAAAATAAATGGTCAGTAGGTCGTCTGTGACGACGTGTATGCGACGCCGACGAGCGCCGGCCCGGGTGAGGTGGATAGGATTACTTACGAGGGTCGGGTCGCGTGCATGAACGAGTCAGAACGACTGCACAACATGCACAAATGTGCACGTTGTGTGGTCGCTCCTGCACGCCGACGAGGGCAGTGGCAATGTGAGGACTATGGTGTGGCATGGGTGCGGGTATGCAGCGGGTAGCGACGACGAGGGCCGCCAGGGCTGCGCGGAGGAATGACTGCAGAACGCGCACGACCGTGCGCGTTCTGCAGACGCTCCTGCATGCCGATGACTCGGAGGGAAATGGCGGGGTAAGGACGCCGACATTTTGGGGACACTGGAAAGGATGGTGGCGGGGGTATGGGCGATGACAACGAGACCGTGCTGGGAGAGGATGGCAGGCAGAACACGGATAAGGCCGGGTGAGGTCGTTGTCGAGCGAGGGGATGAGGATGGATGAAAAGCAATGGGGACGGCGTGCAGGAGCGACTACATAGCGTGCATAATCGTGCACATTGTGTAGTCGCTTGTGCACGCTGGGGCGAGAGGACAGGGGGAGAATGGGGACACTGGGGATGTGAGTTGAAGACGAGGACAGCGGTGGTAGTAATCGCGACGATGTCGTCGAGTCGAATCGTCGTCGTCATTGCGCTGGAGCGAGAGGACGGGGGCCCGGGGAGAATGGGGATGGGAACAGGGGTGGGGGAGTTGGAGATGAGGATGGTGGGGAGTGGGAGACGAGGATGGTGGCGGGGTAAGGACGACGACGGCATCATCATCGTCATCTTGTTCTCGTCGTCGTCTTGGTCGTCCTTGTCCTTGTCGTCTCGTCGGGATGGCACGCCGTTGCGCCGTCATCGCTTCCGTGTGGGCGAGGGAGACTCGGGCCGGAGGGAGAGCAAGCCTGGGAGTCAACAACTTGAAGGCGAGAGAGCGGGGTGACAACGTGTGGCAACCGTCATGCACTCTCGGTGGAACGAGAGCGCATGGCAGTTGCGACACGCTGTCCTCGATGAAGCTGACAGTCCGAGTCGTCGACCCCTTCGTGGGTTCGCCGAGTTCCGATGGGCTACCCTTCGGGTCTTCCCGCCTCGCCTTCCGGATTGGGAACCCCCTCGCATGACCAATCTGCCCTTGTTTGGATGCTGTCAGTATAAGATTAAAGAAGTGGTGCCGGTGTCCATCATATTGTATGTAACCCTCTCCTCTCCTATTCACCACAGAGATTGAGGGAAAGCTATGTGAGTAGATCTCAAAGGTGTTGAGATACGCCGTTGGCTATTAATTTTCTGTTTTCTAGGTTCATCAATAAACTCCCTGTCGACGAACTCAGAGTATTCCGAGTCAACGAGGAGGATTGCCCTCCGACCAATGTTCCGCATTCTACCACCGAGTACCATCTACTATGACCCTCTGTACTACCCGGAATATCATGTACATATTTTGAAACTGTAGCGTGTTGTTATTTTGTTCATAAATATTTTTTGGCGGGTTATATCCATCGTTTGCAGACTTCAAAGAGTCGGGGACAGGCGCTTGCGCCGCTACGATATCTTGCTCGCCTTTCAATGCGCACGCATCGTCGCTATTTGGTCATGGATTTTTAGACGAGGAAATCCGAGTCAAGTTCTGTCCAACTCTGGGTTAGGAATACTCGTTATCAACCCATGTTCTCTTCCTTGCAGGCGATTCTAGTCCCCCGTGCTCACTATAGCACATCATCTGGGTTCGGAAGTCCGGTCTTCCGCTTTTCCCCCCTCGACGGACAGTTGTTTCACACCATTTCTTTCTGTGTCTTTCATTCGTTCTGTCCCCCGAACTCGATCTCAATCTTCCTCCTCTCTCGCATAGCGATCGTTCACGAAGGCGGCTTAGCTTCTGTGCTAAGTGCGAGTAGGCTTTGAATTTTAGGCCGGAGCATTGAGATATCCATTCAATGATATAGCAAAAGGTACCTATATTTTGACATTCTCGCGAACGCCTCAACCTACTGCCTCCCGCTCTCCACAACCCTCTTCGCAGCCCTCCGTCGATGCTAATAATCCAGCTTGTCTTCCCCCGACCGCGTCAGAGCATCCGCAACACCCTCCTCGCGTATCCCTGCGCACGCGAAGACACCTGCCGGAGACACCGCTGTAGTGCACGCTTCACACGAGCCTTTAGTGCGTACGCCTCGCCCGCGTCGTAAAATGCCATCGCGTTGCAAAACGACAGCCAGATGTACAATACGATCGCCATGGGCAGCCCCCCTAGATGCTTCAGTCCCTCTTCGCATGGGCGCACCTATGGCTGGTGGTCGGAGTCGCGCATCACCTTCTACCCTCTCCAGCACATATAAACAGAGCGACGGACAACACAGCATCGAGCTCCACACGTATAGACGGAGGATCTGTGCGAGTACATCGAGCGCGATCGGATCCGACCACCGGATCAGAAAATCCTTAACCAGCAGTCTGTCGGACAAGAGCAGATCCCTGGCGTGCGCGTCGAGCTCTAACCGGGTCTGCGTGGCAACACAAAAGGGTGGGCGGATGGTTGACGTACGTTAGCTCTCTGCATTGCAAGTGACGACGAGACAAGAGAGGTAAAACGAAAGAATGAAAATATCGACACCAGATCGAGACTTGAGACGTTCGCGGTAACGCCTCGTCAACGCCTGTCGTCGTCGCTCATGTCCTTCTCACGTGTATGCTCTCTTTATACAACGAATCTATCCTGAGGAAGCCATCCTTCACTCGCCATCGTCTAATTTTCTTCTCCCATCCTCCACTCAGGACATGCTCCCCATCAGCAAGAAAAGTGACCGAACGTATCAAACCTTGACCAACGATTTCGATTACATTCGCGTCTGTTGCGACAATGGGGGAGCCTTTTTCATTCGATTCCTGAGCCTCCGTCGGTATCTCTCTTTCGTTGGTCACCACTAATGAGCATCGATAGGGTCGAGACACGTGCGGAATCGATCCCAAAGATCATGGGCATGGCTAGGGCGAGAACGATCTGGAGTGAAATGGGGACTCCGCCACTGAGCAGAGGAGCCAGATACCCAGCACCTACAAACTGTGAATCGCAGGTGGTTCGCATCCGGCGAGAGGCGGAGCGTATGCGCAGTGCGAAATTAACCCACTACACGGATAGACAGTTCAGTCACGTCTGACGTTGGCTCACATCGCTACACGTGCAGCTCGGTCAGCAGTTATCCAGAAAGAGACCAAAAGCACTTTGAGAGATACCAGTGACTATACCAAAAGCGATCAGACTGCCTTGAATCATGATCAAGCTGCCTCTCTGGGCGGCGGGCGAACATTCCGCATGATATGAGGGCACCGTCGACGTCTAACACAGATTCAACACGCAGCCACACGATGGGGGCTTAGGTTGGTGCACATTGAGTCCGTTTCCGAGACCAGTGACGATACGTACAACGACGAGGTGAGCGTGGCTGTAGGACGGCGCCGATCGTCTTTCGGCGGCCGAGTCGATCGCCAAGCCATAGGTTCGACAGGTCCCAGGCTTGATCATCTTGTCCATAGAACCTCATGTATCCCTATGCGATGCCCTGGCTGTGGGACGCTAAGGTATTGCAACGGCGAGTCCTCGAGTACCTGCATTAGTATGTTTTAGTTACTCGAACTTTGACAGATCTGTCAAAAAGCTGATTGGAATATGCACAAAAAGGAGCGTAGTGCACTCAAAATATGGGCTGAGACTGCACCATCCACCGCACTGGGTATCCGAACGACGCGGTCCGATGTCTATGTCGCATTCTACGGCGAATGAAAGAAAAAGGCCTGAATAGCGGAAGGGTTGGTTCAGCTCGTCTTTGTGTCGATGCGAAGTGGATCGCCCACGTGTATCTGTAGTCAAAAAGAAATATGGACAACGCAATGTCGTAGGTGTTCTACCCTATCATCGTTGCTGCAGTTTTTCCAGTTGCTGAACGAGGAAATGATACCTCAGACAAAGTATCACCGCAGCAACCTGCCTCTGTCCCATCTGCCCACTCGGTATCCCATACCTTGGTCTGACAGCACCTTCTGATCTCGAAGAATTTGGCATCATGTCTGCAGGCGACCTTGTGCACGCGATTTCGAGGGTAAGTGTCGAGCTTGCTTGCTCTTCTTAAATCCGGTTAGCTGCTCTGCGTACCGTTTAGCTTGGCGTGCGGTGGTATAATGTGACAGCATGTTAGCTTAGCTTGGCATTTTGAGGGCGTGCTCGCCACATGATGTGATGAGGAGTGCGGCAGAACAACGGACGAGTGTCTTGCGGTAGACCTGGGATCAGTGTCACGGGCTTCCGAACGTGATGCCATCGAGACTTCCTTCAAGGTGGAACCCGAGGCCTGAGGTCTAATTAACGATTCGCCATCTCGTCTGCATACTAACCGGGTTGTGACCCGGCGGTTTAATTGCAGCGAAGCACCGCTGCATGCATACGCCGTGATAGGCCAAGAAAACCAAGGAGGGTGGTGTATGCACTCGAACGTGCCCCAATTTGAAATTGAATAGTTCGGATTCGCCCGACCGGAAACCTAATATGGCAAACGTCGGTGTGGGACACCGGACACCTCCCGCCCGTGCGATATAACAACAGTCATCTCGTTTAAAATGCTTAGCGAGTCCAGACTCCACGGGCACACGCGGGCTTGCTTATCCAGATTGCACGTCGGTGACGCACACTGTGGAAGTTGGAACAGATAAAATGACCTCTTTGCACGTCGAGAATGCATAGAACAGCAACCGTCGTTCACTATGTCGGATTCTCGCGTTTGGCTCGGTGAGTTCGTTATGTTCTCGCAGCGATCTCATACCTGCATTCGATAGTCACAGGAACTTCTTCAGGAATAGGTCAGGCTCTCGTTAGGGAGGTGATCACAGCCGGCGAACGCGTCGCCGCCATCACCCGCAAAGCCTCGGGTGTCTCCGCGCTCTCTGTGGTTTACCCGTACCGACAAACTCCTCGTTGTCGAATACGACGTCGGAAACCCTGCACACAGGGCCGAGTCACTCTTTGAGAACGTCCACAAGCACTTTGGCCGTGTCGACGTCGTCGTCAACAATGCCGGGTACGGCTTGAACAGTGTCGTCGAAGGCACCAGCGACGAAGACGCACGATACCAATTCGAAGTCAACTTCTGGGGCGCCGCGCGCATCAGTAGCGAGGTGAGCGTCTGACCTCGTGTATCCGAGTGACCAGTTCGCATACGTACATCTCCAGGCCGTAAAATACTTCCGCGAAAATATCTCCTCGGCAGGCGGTTTCAAGGCGGACCCCACCCTCGTTTTCTGCGATGCAAACAAGTTCGGTACGTCCTTGGCAGTTTCTCGTTAGACATCTGAAATTTTCTGAATGCACCTCACATTCACAGCTCTGGAGGGATTCAGCGAGGGTCTTCACAAGGAGCTCCTCCCAGAATGGAACATCAAAGTAATCACCATCCAGCCCGGGATAGTGAAGACGGACTGGGTTAAGAGCAACATGATCGAACGTCCGTTGCCCCCCGCCTACGACTCTCCAGACAGCCCTCCCAACAAAATGCGTGATCTTTTTAAAAACATACAGTACACGAATGACCCCAACAAGCGTACGTTTCCGCTCTCCTTGATTGATTGGTTGTATCTTGTCGACTGACGATCACATCGTCATTGAATAATATAGTCAGCCGTGCACTCATCAGCATCTCCCGGGAAGCCAATCCCCCGTTGAGATTGCCTCTGGGCACCGACTCCCAGTACATCATCCTCAACAAGCTCGCAGAACTCAAAAAGGATATCGAGCAATGGGATCGACTGACGGTGTCCTCGGTTGCGGACGACGTTGACCCTGACTATTTCAAGAAGATTGACTCGGTGGTGTTTGAGAGGTCTTAGGAACACTGTTAGTGCTATGAACATTGACACTACCCGAAGCGTGTGGTACTATGTACTGCAATAAAATCTGATACATTTTGTTTACAAATATGTCCTTGTTCTGATCGTGAGTTTGGTATGTGGATCATAAATTCACCATGTCATCCAATCGTCCGAGCACAAAACATCAATCGCTCAGATCGGCCCTATATAGCATCATATCCCTACTTGCACCTCCAGTTCATACACCGATCGACAGTGTGGTCATCCCTGTCAGAGCATCCTAGTCCTCTTTCCACTCTAAATCGTTAACGAATGCACGCGTATCCGTGGTCGCGCCGACGCCTTGCTGTGTCATCCGGTTGTGTGACCGTCGGACCGCACTAGACATGAATGTTACATACTTGAACGAAAAAAAGGGATCCTAAACACGTACTTGAACGCCTCGACAGACTTATAAACTGGCGTACCAACGACCAGCGCAACCACCGTCAGCGCCGAGAAGCAGATGGATGCGCCGAGCGCCACTGGGAAGAGTGCCACCCCCGCCGCGGTGTAGCCGAGAAACATCAGAGCGCGGTCCCAGTGCCGAACGCCAGGTGGCAGCGTGTCTCCGATCCACATGAGGTCCTCTTCCGACAGCTCCCCTTCGACAGCTTTGATCGTCTTTTCCAGCATGGTGGTCACGTCGGCTGTAAGGAGAGCATAACTTGAGTCAGCAGCACAAGCTGAAAGCTACTAACAGGCAGCATACACTTGGTGGGGGTATTGACGCGCCACGGCCATGTCTCCTTCGCACTTCCGCCGCGTATAGATTGTTGGAGCGACTCTGCGACGACGGGCATCAGTTCCAACATTCGTTGATGACAACACATTAAACGCGTCACTGTTTAGAGCTAAATTACGCAGCGCGCATGCGGGTCCCATCACTCTTGAAGCCGGTCGGGGTCTTGAACTTTTTGTGGAACCATCTGAGCTGGGGGAGATGAGCTTGGTGCTGAAGGTTGGGTAGGTTAATAACTTATGTACTTCTCTGGGAGAATCATCCTAATGATCTCGGGTATGCGAGGTTTGATGATCTTCGCTCCTTCCGCTGCAGTTACAAGTTATCAGAGAAAATTCTCAGTATGATGAAACGACACTTACACGTCTGAGCCAACGCAGTCAGTATCGTCACCCCTGTCTTCTGGAACTTCCAATCGTCCTGCAGGAGTTTCAGACTCTCCTTGACAAGCTCTTGAGTGCAGGTATTGGACGGGTTCACTAGTATGCTTCAGTTAAGATGAATCACTGTCGCCACCCTTATCCATACCAGAGTTTCTGTCCTGATAAAGCAGTACAGACAGGATGTTCCCCAGTTGGTCCTTCCCTGCCTTCCTTCCTAGAACCTCCATCATGTTGTCTTTCATTACGCGCTTGCGCAAGTCGCCTGAATCAGTAAATCATTTTATCCTCAACAATCATGGGTGGAGCATTACTGTATTGCATGAGCTGTACAAAAATCGTGAGCCCTTCGACTTGACCCATAGCATCGTCAAAGTAGTCCAGCTGTAGCATGCCAACGATGTATTTTGGAAGGTGTTTGTTTCCATCTATTACCTTCTTCATGCCATCTGGTCTCGTTTTGAGCCGCGCAGTCCCCCAACGATGCCATTCCACCCACCGTATTTCAAACAAGTAGCCAGAGCGTATGCAGCGAGCAGTGCGCTATCCTTGTGTCGCAGCTGATCAACAAATATATCCATCAGGCCGATCTCACAAAGATAAGTTCGGATGACAGGTGCTGGTGAACGATCAATAGGTACCCTTTGTTCTTTAAAACTAAACTCACTCTCGCATAGCTTCAGGAGGGTCATTATCATGGTGGTACGCACTCCAGGATTCCCCTTCTGAGCAACCTTTGTCAATTTCGATAAGCTTTTCCTGTTCTTCCTCGAGTTGCGCTGCATCTAATTCAATGTGTGTCATGATCAAGTCTGGGCAGAGATAGCACCAAGGAGTTCACTTACTGAGTCCCAGGATGGAAGTCAACCCAGGGACCGTGCCACTGTCTCGTTTGTCTACCAAAGTGTGTATATTGAAGTTCGTGCGGACCAAGGTGCTAGCGAGATTTTCTGGAAAACGTGCATCGGGAAGAGACAGGTTTCCTTAAACACCAATTTAAACAAGGAAATAAGACTCCAAAAAAAATACGGCCTACGTGGCTCATTGGGACCGTGAAGGGTAAACCATATTTCGACAGCGAGAGGGCCGATTGTTCCGCCACGCTTCTTCGCCAGTTCGCGGATCCTAGGTTCCACGAAAGAGAATACCGTGTCGGCTGTCGTCATGTTAGCACCGGTCTGAACTTGAGCTCGTCAGGGATGTTTAGGAATATATATACCTTTTGGGATTCGTGCAAGGGTCAACACCATGCGGAGTGCAGCAATCAAGAATGGTGGGTCTGGAACGAACTGTAGATTAGTTTAGTCTAGATCAAAGGTGTCGTCCTTACGGTTGACCGCCAATAATCGGCCAGTCTCGACACTTCGGATTTCGGGTATCTTTCCGCGAGCTTTGGGATTATAGAACTTACTGAATCGCAGCATGAACAGTAACCTGTCAAGGCACTCTGTTGCAAACAACCGTTGTCGACCCAACGAGTTCACCAGCTCTTGCGCGTCCATGCTGCCGAACAGATCTGTCTCCCAGAAATGTTCATCCAGCTCCGTGTCTTCGAGTGTTTCATACATCATAGATATGTCGAAGCCTCTTCCCCGTGTTGCTAATGGCTTATACCCGTTTGCATACAAAATTGAAGCATGAACTTTTTGGTGGGGCATGATGAGACGTGGCTCCGACCGATGCATGCTACCGAGTGCCAAGTTAACAATAAGGAATAGTATAACTGGTGCAAGCCTCACCGCAGAGCATCTCTACCCGGACCACCATGGGGTACTTGTTGCTTTATGGCAATGTATTCGGCAATGCGCCAAAAAGTACTCATTGAATTACAGGTGCCAAAGTCAATATCATCCGGCCCCCAGGTAACATCTGTCGAGCGCAATACGAGACCGCGTTCAGCGGCTTCTCGATACATCCATAACAGCGATATGTTCCCGGCTTGATAAATCTTGCCAGGCTTATCCTTACCACCTCTAAAGGAAACTCGTGAGTGTGATGAGTACAGTTCCGGAAGTGGTACCCACACGTCTGAATGACTACCAGGGAACCAGACTTCCTTGACTCGGTCGCCAGACTGGTTGTCGCCAGATGTATCAACACGTCGAATGTCAAGGGCGTCCTCAGCAGAGTTGAAACTCGTTTCGCGAAAATACTCTGGTATGAATTTGACCCTACGCTCGTCCAGAGCAAGTGCGTGTCGGATGAAGCTCGCAGGTGAAGACATTGGAAGCGAGACGTCTTCTCTTGAAAGTCCTACGGAGGAAACCGCATCCCTAAACAAGACCAGTATCGGGCATAGTTCGAGATTTCCATACTCCGATGAAATGGACTGCCAGGTCGTCCCAACAAAATCTTTTCTTGAATTTCCTAGTGAAATGCCTCGCTTCGGGCTTCCCTGGTCGAATTGCTTCATAGTATTCGTAAGCCCTACCGTATCCTCAACGTTAGGTATGTTCGAGAAGCCGGCCAGCTACTCACATGGCAACCTGTCTCTCCGTTCGTGTCCTTATTAACCCAACCTACAGACGTGTTCAGATTCACAACATGACGAGGCAACCGGTTCGTCTCATACCTCATGTATCATCCCCGCGAGAGCCCAGACTTGATATGCGCCTCGAGAGAACCCTGAGACAGGATTATCAACTACACAGACTGTGAAGAGAATCCCGACGTACCAAAGAGGAATATGCGATCCCCTTGTTCATACTTTTCTGCTAGCCAGCCATATGCGTCTTTGATGTTTTTGTCTACACTCCTGTCGTGGAAAAGCGGGTTTTAATGCAAGGGATATGTATATGATAAGAAAGGCAAACCATGCAACCGCATGTCGAATGTGTCGGAGACCGCTTCCTTCATACGGTCTACAAGGGCTTGCGATTTTGTACTCGTCCCAATTCCGCTGGAATAATACGCAAGCTGCCTTTTCGTGGTCGTTTTCAGATCAATAGCGTCGAATAGCTTCACCACATTAGTATTCTAACCATTGGAATGAGCTCAGAAAGAGAGACTAGACAAACACTCCGACCGAATTGGTTTGACGTGCCGTCAATGCAGACGACGAGGTTCTTTCCAGTCGGGGCATCCTCGACACCAGGTGTGGCGGGGGTATCAGTAGTTTCTGTGGCCATGACTCTAGGAGCTGGGTCGAGGTGTGGAACGCAGGTTGGCGAGGAAAGGTAGCAGACGGCCTGTCGTGTAGCATATATGTGGGTTGTAATGACTAGAAATGTTTCCACAGCTTCAGGCCGCGGAAGACGACCAAAATTAAATGAACTGACGGCAACCTGCGAGGCCCGGATCGGTTTGCCGCTAAGCGCTAAGCGCCCATGTGCATGACTCACTGCCCACAAAGTTATGGTAAGTCACAGCACTGTGCAATTGACGTGAGCGTGTTATTTTCCGGATAAAATGAAAGCATAACGAGTCTAGAGAATCCTTTATCCACTAGTATCACCGATTCGGTGACTTTGCGCTGTGAGTCAATCCTTCGACTCCCATTTCTGCCAGTGCTCTCATACTTGACGAAGGACGTTCGTCTAATTATTATACTGTGAGGTCATGGTCAAAGTGACGCCTAGTACATTGGCATATGCTGTGACTCGACAAAACCAAGTTTATCGAAAGCTAGCGCAGTATTCCACTCGCTTCCATCCCGGGTCATCAACTTTTTTGTCTCCCTTCGGATTGGACCATTGATCACGAATACGAGGCCCCGGGAAAGTGTCCTGTGAGTCTGATCATCCAAGTCAGCATCACGCGCACGTTTTCTGGATATTATGGTTTATTGTAGCCACCGCGTAGTAAGTATACCAACTGCCGTTTGACAAATTAGGTGATTAGAAGATATGATGAAAACATATGTACGATGATGAATAAAGTTCGTGCGCAGGTCGTCGAACAATCGAGAAAGCCTTGATAACCCGCCTGGCTCGATCGCGTTGCCAGGTATTTGCTCGACCGAGCCTACACCTTCCCTTGCCCCCCTGCCTTCCTTCCTATTTCCAGCCTGGGTTCAGATATGCAGCGCGATACCGTCCTCAGCCCTGTCAATGCATCCTAATAAATCCGCGGCTGTGAGTCTCCCGATTGCGTGACTGTCGGCCCACACTAAACATGTGTTCACATCAGTGTCACCATACTTGACGAAAAATAAGGATCTTGTGAAATCACGACAGACAGATAAATCGGCGCGCCAACGGCCAGCACAACCACCGACAGCGCCGAGAAGCCGATGGATGCGCCAAGCGCGACCGGGAAGAGTGCCGTCCCCACGGCGGTGTACCCAAGAAACATGAAAGCGCGGTCCCAGTGCTGAACGCTGGGTGGCAGCGTATTTCTGATCACCTCTTCCGGCATCTCTCCGTCGACAACCTCGATCATCTTTGACAACATGATGGCCACATCAGCTGTAAGGAATATATTATAGTATACAATACTTGAGTCAATGACACGTGATGAAAGAAGGGATAACAATCGGCTTACATTTAGTGGGAGTGTAGACGTGCCACGGCGCTGTCTCCTTCTCGGCGATAGGTGTTTGGGAAATATGTATATTCCTCAAATCGCGGTATTGCTCAGTGTCGCGTATAGATTACTGCAGTGACTCTGCAAAGGCGCGCATCAGATTCAATGTTCATTCAAGACAACAAATGATACGTTCTGATTAGAGCTAAATTGTGTAGCGCGCACGTGGGTCCCATAAGGCTTGAAGCCAGTCGGAGTCTCAGAGTTTTTGCAGGTTCGGTAGTCGTCGCTACTGGAGCCGCGGGACTGAGACCTTCGCTGACGAAGGTTGGCAACATGGGAGACGAGCTTGGCAGCGAGGGCTGGATGTGTTGATAATTCTCCGGGAGAATCATCTCTATGATTCTGGGTATGCGAGGTTGGACGATTTCTGCTCCGTCCGCTGCAATGATAAAACATCAGAGAAAGCTCCCCGCAAGTTGATACCAGCGATACTTACGCTTATGAGCCAACTCAGTCAGCATCGTAACCCCTGTCTTTTGGGTCTTCCAGTCAGCGTTCCGTAGCAGTTTCATACTCGTTGTGACAAGCTCTTGAGCATTCGTATACGACGGGTCGGCTGCGATACCTCAGCAACGAACTACTACTTGTCGACATCCCTTTACGTACTAGAGTTCTGGTCATTGTGACGCAAATCAGATAGGCTGTTCTTCGGTTGGCTCTTCCCTGCCTGCTTTCCTAGATCTTGCTTCATGTCGTGTCTCATTTCGCCTTGATATAGGTGACCTGGCTCAGGTAAATCAGCATGTTGAGCGAAAACGACCAATCATTGGTAAAACATTACTGTTGTTGCAAAAGGTATGCCAGTGCGAAAATGTGAATGCTTCGACTTGACCTAATATAGCATCGTCAAAACAGGCTAACAGTTGGAGAGGGGCGACCCGAAGGATGATCCTGTAGCGGGAGGGGAGACTTGAAGGACTATTTATCGCTTGAAAGACTATACACAGCCTTACGCGGTCAGCGCCACCACGCATGCTCTGGTCAGGGGTACATACAAGCTAGTCTGGTTACAAGCACCCCAAAAAAGGTTACATAATCGCCTTGGCAGCCTTCTTGATCTCATCCCGCTCAAGTTCCCTCCAAGAATTACTCTACCGTCATGTCCACCGACAGCATACAAACATATTGAACCGAACTCCTTGTCCAAGCCCAATAAGTCGGCACGCTCAAGTTTGGCCCCTCAAATCAGGACGGTACGGTCGCCCTCCACCGCGATCGCATGACCAGCTTAGTTGTTCTCTCGACCCTCTGGCAGGATCGACACGACGAGCGGCCAAGTCGTATGGTTGGTGAGTATCTTTTCGTCTGGTTGTTTTGGTGCGATGCAAACGTGCGGACGGCGTTTTTAGCTACGGCTATGATTCCGACCGTGACGTTCGGGGACGCGATCGAGGCGTTCAATGGTCTGTGCGACGAACGTGGCGGCGACATTGAAGTAGATTGTGGATCTCTCGGCGGAGTTGTCCTCGCGCGATCATATTCGGGGGGACCATATCCAAGAGGTGCGTCATATGCGTGGTCTCTTGGGGCGGACCTAAAGATTGAATCTTTTGCAGGTCGTGCGCGGGTTCCGGGACAAGGTTAAGACGGTTCCCGGTATGTCTTACGTCTTATCTTTTGCCTCCACCCCCCGCTAACCCGTTCGCAGCTTCAATCGGGTGCCCCAGTACGTCGAGTGGGAGCTCAATGTCGAACCCATCACACCAAAGGACTTCGTCGGTCCCGGCCCTTACCCCACTCAGCTTGCGCCTCAGTCATCGTTAGTCTCTCATCAGCCCTCACAAATGTTCTGACTAGCCTCTTCAGCGCTCAATCGTCCGTTCGATTCACCGCTTCACGACCACGCCTTCCTCAGCTGCACCACTTACTTGATGCGTGCGCTGTCCCTATCAAGCACTTCCCTTGCGTTCGATTTCCTCAGTGGTTCGCTGGCCCAGGCGTCAAACCTCCCTTGCTCCACGCTCCTCCTCGAGGACATCGAAGAATGCCGCCGGCAGAGAGCCAGGAAGAAAAGGAAGGCAAACTTGGTGCCCTAGGCGGTCCGTATCCCGTTTTGCAACGCGATGGCATTTTACGACGCGGGCGAGGCGTACGCACTAAAGGCTCGTGTGAAGCGTGCACTACAGTGGTGTCTCCGGCAGGTGTCTTCGCGTGCGCAGGGATACGGGAGGAGGGTGTTGCGGATGCTCTGACGCGGTCGGGGGAAGACATATCGGCACCGACGGAGGGCGAGGTGGGTGGGAGACATTTGGTGGTGGGGTGACGGCTGCGAAGACAGCTTCGGAGAGTTCGGGGCGGTAGTTTGAGGCGTTGAAGAGGATCTCATCTTTGTTATATCCTCGATCGCTCCTCTTTGATGCTTGTCCTGAAAGCTTCGGCTGAACAACTAAAGCCCGTTTGCACTAAGCAAAGGCCACTCTCTAAACTCGCCTTGGTGAACTATCATCCAAGTCGCGTCAAAAATACCACGACCAAATAGCGACGACACGCCGCGCGCATAAATGCGAGCAAGAATGGGATGGTATGTGGGGTTGTAGTGAATCAGCCAGTGACCTGGAAATCGCAGCAAAGTAAAGTCGACTCACAAGTCTCCCGGGAGTCACCACCGCAAAAGATCAGGTTGCTGCCCTTGTGTTGCGATCGTGGCTACTTCTTCCAGCATGCCCGAAATTTATTTCTCCCGCTCGATATGTAAAAAGGGATACCAACCTACATGATGCATCCATACCAGGGTTCTGCATCACCGATCGTTTTTCACTTCCGTGCTTGTACAATGTTCAACACACCTCATACCGGTGGTTCCATCTTCAGAATGATCGACGTCGTTGAAGGGAAGATGGTATGTGAAAATGCGCGTGTATGGTGAGCGCGTGTAGAGTCTGAGCGGGGCGATGTGCCCAGTCATGGTGTTCAAGGGTCAGTACATCATCTGAAAGAGGATTAACGAGCGGGTACGATGGGGAAGAATCGCTTTTTCGGTACGCCAGTCGGAGTTGGTCTACATTCAGGGAATGAGGAGAACATTGGACGAAAAAATGTCCAAACAAGATGAGAGGAACCGACCTCGAAATCCTTGATCACGACCCAGACATTCTCTTTGCACTTCAACCAGAACCAGTATGATTAATCGAAATCGTTGCTCAAGAATCGATATATTCTGTTGCTTTTCTTGCTGATGGAGAGCATGTCGTGGCCGGGGGAAGGGAAATGAAGATTCAACGATGGTGAGTGAAGGATGAAAAGGTGGGGAAGCCATTGGGCGCTGGAGAACTTGTTTTTGACCTGGCAGTTGCGCAAGATGGCAGGTGGATTGTGTGCGGGATGAGGAGTGATCGAGTGATCGTCTGTGATGCGAAAACCCAAGAAAAGGTGACGGAATTCAAAGGACACAACAAGGTGGTGAATGCGGTGGACATTTCAGCAGATGGGATGAAAATCGCGGCAGGATCGACTGACAATACGCTCTCGACTTCATTCTCAACAAACCCCTCGCTTGCGCGAGGCTCGAGCGACTCGAACCGCCTCTTGTCCGAAGACGGTGACATTCACTGTCTCGACGTGTCCACCAAGAACACGGTCGCGAAATGGCGCATCCACAGCGACAAGAATAAAAGCTGTATCGCACTGGCATGCAACGACACAACCGTCGCAGCCTCCGCTAATTGTGGGACAGTAGTACGACACATCAACAAATTGGGACCGTCATCCACCACTCCTACTTCATCCGGTCCACGGCCATCTCCCCCAAGCGGAACCATTTCGACTGCTGGAGACGAGATAACCACCCTGACAGATGTCTGTAACATTCTTCCCTCAACCTATCGCAAAAATGTGAGTAATCATACTCGTATAGGATCCCGTCCTTATCAATATGTCTTTAACCGCTCCAGTACGCTTGGAGCAAGAAATCCCCCGCTTGAAGATCGAAAAACCGGATATTTACGACGTGGTTATGGCCCTCCGTGCTAGAGACGCTCGTCAAAGTGTGCTTATTATCTGAATGACTTCGCTGTGTTGATATTCATCTCCACCAGAGGACGATATTTCGAACCTCGAGAAAACTACCCAAGAACTCCGTGCCCAGCTTGCTACGGCCAACGAGGAGAAACAGTGCCCCAATGAAAGCTCAAGTGCGTTCTCTGCCCTTTCCACCCCACTTCGATGACAATCCCGTAATTAGATCGCAAGATCACTCATCTCGATGAATCGGGCAAGGAACTCCGCGGCGTGTTTGTAGCATCTCAAGACTCACTCGGTCAATTAACCCAGACTATCAGGGCACTACGTGCTAACCTTGATCTACCCGAAAAGAACTCAGGTGCGTTTTGAACCATCCCCACTGACGGTTCTCTGACTCCTTTTCAGTTTTCGTTGCGCAAAAAACAGATGAGCTCGAGCTATTTGTCCAAGAACGGTAACCGATTCGCTACATGCGAATGTGCCCTCCGTGAATGCGACAAAAAGTATGAATGCGAAACACTGTACGCCGACGGTCGCATATATGATGCTGCGCAGCATATTGCGAACGTCATGACCGGGGATCTGGGGCATAATGAACCAGTCGTCCATTGGCTGAAAGGTGAGCTGGTACATCTTGTCCGTATATTCATTCCCTATCACCAGAATTCATACACCGATGTATATAAAGGCTTCACCAGATCGCAGACGAGGCATCAAGTTCCCAGAAACATGCAGAGGCTCTTTCAGCTTACTCCACTGTCTTGTTTCCCACTCCCTCGCCTCCGGAAGGTGCGCTGATGGGATAGGCGAGAATGGTGCTCGTTCGTCACTCAGCGAGTGAGGAATGTGCCGTGAAATGGTATGGCTGATTTCGTCTTTGAGAACTGCATGATAATTCTCGTTTCATTCAGCTAAAGCTTCCCATGTTTCGTGTTTATCTGGTGGTATGGAATGTTCTTGAAGGCGACGATCGTCTGGTAGAGGCAGTTGAATGTTTCCGAATGATGAAAGATGGGGTATTAGAGGAGACAAGCACCCTCGAGGAGCGACGGCAGTGGGAACTCGGCGAGTAATTTCATTCGCCACTTGGAGACTAATCTGAAGATCTCTCCAGATTTTCGACAACGGTGTAGCATAAAACTGGAAAAAGGGGGTGCATGGATTTAAAGAATCATGATGTGGCCATCGAATCCTACTCAAATGCACTCTCACTTCACCCCACGAATATCAGGCGCGAGTAGGCTTCTTGGAGGATCAACTCATAAATGCCACCCAGGTAGATTGATCTGCACAGCACACCGAGTTGACGGCGCTGACTCAGTAACTGTACAATCAGATCACTGAACGCAACCCATCGAACTATGAGGGGTACGAAAGGAAACATGCGGTATTACATGGCCTAGGGCGTTGCACAGATGGATTCGACGCATTCGAGATGATGCTGTCGAGGATGGAGAATTCTTGACCCACAAGTTCAGCGTGAGTCGCTCTCATTCATGTTGCGCAGACGATATGGACTGATTTTGCATCGACAGACATGCAGGGCTACTATCTCGACACGACTCCACTCATTCACCAGGTCGTTGAGCAGACCATCCAAGACATACCGCGAGTACTGGTTAATACTGGCACCGCCGGTCGTCTCCGTGATAAGGAAATGCAAGCGCTCATATATTCAATTAGTTACGGTCTTCCATGATTATTCGTGATCAGCCTGACCGCGCACGCATCAAGAGGGAGGTCGAGAAGTTTTATGAATATGTGATGTTCTCGCACAGATGGTAACCGCTCGAGCCATCGTTCCAAATGGTCGAGAATACGTGCTGTGTTAACCAGAACGACAAGGGAGTTCAGAAATAATCAATTGTTGCCATGTTCCAGTGGTATCGTCATGCGGCACTGGCAGTTGTCCATCTTCTCGGGGTTCTCTCGGAATCCCAGAAGCCTGAGGCTCTGTGGAAGAGCATCTGGAGCACGCGCGGGTGGACATACCAGGAGTGCGTCGCGTCGAAGGTCGTACAATTCCATACGAAAGATTGAAAGCCATACCTTGGTCTGGATATATTCAATCACAACGAACCACCTATTATCCTCGAAGAGATGGAACGGGCAACCGAGTTTGCTACTCGGGCCCGGGCCCTTGCCACACTTCAGCCGGGGCTGACGAGGGTGCGCGAGAAGCTCTACCTCGCATCGAACCGCCAAACGATGCGGAAGGAAGATGTCGCGTACTCATTGTTCCGTATCTTCCATGTCACCCTCCCAGCCATATACGGCGAGGGTAACCAAGCAGTCGGTCGTCTCTTGGAACACATTCTCACACGGTCCGATAATGTGACGATTCTCGCTTGGACTGGGATCTCGGGCAGTAACCACAGCTACCTCCCTTTGGGCCTCACTGTTCACATGTCCCCCAACCGATCGAAGCTACTGAGATGGAGAGGATGACCATGGCGTTGCGGTCGTCGCTGCCTGATCCCTCCTTATCTCATCGGCTGTACGAGCAGCTATATAATCTCCCGCCTCTGTCGCTGATCGCTGGCCGACAGCGACTTTCCGGTCTCGTTTTCCCTCTCAACACACCCGAACGTCTCCCAGAACATGATTCCGACGCTTCCTGTCTATCGCGCGATAACATTCACTCTTCAAGGTGAAGTGCGAATCAAGACCGAGGACAACTTGATAGAGATGGAGGGTTTGATGCTCATTCATCCGTGGATCAGCCCGCTTATCGACCAGGACTTGGATTTCTCGGGCATCACCTCTCAATTCTATCTTGCTGCTCGTGCGCTGCGTCTTGTCGTTCGGCTCAAACAGCCGTTTGGTGCGCTGTTGCTCGCCTCGCAGAGTCGCGTGGAGTACAAACATGTCGCGACGAGCAGTTTTATCAAGGTTCAGATCAGGGCAGAGACGCCGTTGGAGGAGTTGAAGGATAGCGCGCTTACGGTCGACGTGCAGTAGTCGTAGGTTGTTAATAGCTAAGCCTTCATATTCTCCTCTGGACCAATTTGAAGTACGGAACACCTTTCAAGCAACATCTTTGTCATCATGACTGTACGGTGTCGATATGTTTTTTTCTTTATTTCGTTTTACCTTGGTCTCCTGCGTGAGGGTGGATCAGCGTGCACGTGTATGCCAGGCGATTCAGGCGTTCGGACCAGACATTCTCCTTGTGCTACTCAAACCTGACACAGTATGTTTTCCAAGTTGCGCTCAAGGAAGAGGAATGGTGAGTAGTGCGTAGGCAAGGCCATCGATGAACGGCGCTGACGGGAGCAACAGAGCCCAGTATGGCGGACAGCCCACTTTCAAGTTCCTTGCACGGTGGTCAACAGGTGCGACCATCAGCGACCAACCAAAGAGAGGTACTGGTGGATCATTGCCTATTACAGTAGGGTTTCTTGTGAGTGGCGTTCAACTTGCTTCAGGTACGACCGCGACTCCCTCATGCAGTCTATGGAACCTTTGCAGAGTCAGGCAGTACATGTGGAAGCCGAAGAAGCTCAGGATTCCATTAAAACTCTCATTGAAAACTTCACGGAACAAAGGGAGATGATCGAAAACGGAGAGTGCCGGACTTTGGCCTTCGGCCAAAGTCCTTTGTCTGTGTGCGAAGAGGGACGCTCGGGCGGTCATGCCTGCTTGCTCGTCTGTCGGGACACCCCTCTCCGAGGATCGGGGTCGGGCCATTGCGCGTGCGATGTGCAGTCCGAGTAGGGGCAGGTAAGGGAGCAGTGGGTAGCGGTTTCGAGCCTGCGAAAGCTCTCATCAGGGGGCTTCGCCGCTACCCCGACCGCTGCCCATCCGAGTCCGTTTAGGGTTCAGCCACCAATCTTAAGCCCTATCGAGGGAGTTGGCCAGACTCGCAGAGGCGACTGAGGCGATACGAGGGCGCGACCCCGGATAGATTGGTCACATGGTGGGATGTACGAGTGGGGAGGAGGGAGGCTTCCTGCTCGAATGAGAGAATAAGAGAGAGAGAGAAAAGGGGGGGAATCCGACAGGTGGTGCGGGCACACGAGGACTTGGGCGCTGCCATGCGGTCCCCACGTTGGGATCATTCCAATGTGGGATCGCTCTTCGCCATCCGTCGACAGGATTCTATGAAGCGACACAGAAACTGTACAAGGTCAGCTGTGATTCGATCGGAAAGCCTCCGAAGTTGCCGAAAGAGACCTTGCAGATAGACACGTCGTCAATGCCGCCACCTTTGGAGATTCCCAGACTTTGCCCGGGTGCCCCCTTCTTCACGTTGGCGACGGCAAGAAAGATCGAGCGACTTCAGGACATTAAGTACCCCCAAGGTGTTGGAGGTCCTAGGGAGGACCTCAACGAGGGCGCAAAGGACGGCAAATTTAGGTACCCAAGATATTAGTACTGTTCTTGTAATTTGTGCTCAGCTTCTTGCAGGTATGACCGCGACTTCCTCATGCAGTTTATGCAACTGTGCAAGGAGAAGCCGCCTACTAATCTTCTATCGCTTGTCATCCTGGGTATCGAACCCGTGAATACGTCTGACTCGTGGTGATTCACAACATCGTCTCCAGCCCGCAAGCGCGATACGCCCGACCGCTGGTAAAAGATCTGTCTGCCTCGGGATTTCAGGCGTCAAGCCAGATGCTACGCTCTAGTCCGTTCCCCTCGAGATGTCCGCCAATCGCTGGATCGCTACGAGTATCGTTCGCGAGCCTGCGGCCGACACCGAATCACCTAAACTCGTAGATCGCAAGGTCAGGGCCCTCCTGCACAAGCTTACCTGGCATGGAGAAATTCGACTCCATCTCCGACCAAATCATCGCTTGGGAAAACAAGAGCGAAAACGAAAATGATGACCGCACGCTCATCCAGGTCGTCAGACTGCCGCGTGTTCGTGCGTGCCTCTGCCGCAAGACGATGGAACAGACCAAGTCCCAAGGTCGAGGATTACGGTATCATGAACGCGGAGGGTAAGCCTATTGTTGGTGGTCAGCTCTTCAGAAAGTACCTCCTCGATCGTTGTCGAGTGGACTTTGAGCGTAGTTGGGTTTCTAAAGAAACAACCAATTTGGACAAATATTATGGTGCTCAAAGCGCCAGACGTCGCAGCGTCAGTCTCGTCAAGTTTATGGGTGAACTCTTCAAGTTTCAGGTGCTCACGGAACGTACCGTGCACAAGTGTGTCAAGAAGTTCCTGGTCAGCTCTGACAGCCATCGGAAGGAAAAGATCGAGAATCTGTGCCAGTTTGTGAAAACAGCTGGTCAGCAACTTGATGTACCCAAGGCAAGGGCACGTATGAAGGTGTACTTTACGCGGATTGAGGAGCTTTGCAAGAGCCCCGACGTCAGCCCACGTATGCAGTTCATGATTCAGGTAATGTCTGATTTTCGAATGCCGGCGTGCTCCTCCTTATCTGTTTTCAGGATGTCATCGAGCTCCGTGATCGGAAATGGGCGGCGCGCGGTAGGTCATACGTACAACTTTTTCTGCTGTCCATCATGAAACCGTATGTGCTTTGGGGAATTTTCTTGTTTTTCGACCTCTTACAGCGCTTTGATACATAAGTTGCGAGACGCCGGAGCCCTGCTGCATCAGCCTTGAACCTCGGAAGCCATGTCTTTACTGCATTGCAAACACATCAGCAACTTTGGATGAGGGGCATCACAACAACTACGCACCGAATGGAAATGGATCGCACAGCGCGACTACCTCGATTGCTATTGTTTAGAATACTAGTGCTAGAAGCATTGTCAATGAAATGTTTTGGAAGTCTCCTAAGTTTTCGGGCAGGTTTGCATATGTTCAAATCGCTGCTCACACCTTCAGGGAGCATTGGAAAAATAAGGAAAAATAGGTACGATTAGAACATGACAGGTTACACGGGCCAATACACTTGCCCTGATAGTATTGCTGTTTCATCACACAAAATATATTCACTACAATCAAACGAAAAAAAAAGTGTTCCATGGAATGTTAACAGCACTAGGGCGCGTGTAGGAGCGACTCCACAACGTGCATGATCGCGCACGTTGTGTGGTAGCTTCTGCACGCTGGGGCGGGAGGACGGGACGAGGACGGGGACGAGGACGGGGGACGGCGGGAACGGGGGCGGGTTACGACTCTTCGTCGTGTGGTGGACTCGCGGTCGTGGTCGACATCGCGTTGCGGGCGGCAGAGTCGCCGTCGTCGTGTGGTGTGCCGTGTAGGAGCGTGCATGTGGTCGCTTCTGCACACTGCCAGTGAGGCGAAAGACCGTCGGACGGGAGAGAACGGGGGCAGGGACTCAACTCGTCGTCGTGGACTTGCGGTCGTTGTCGACATCGCGTCGCGGGCGTCGTCATCGTTGCCATGTCGACATCGTGTCGTGATCGTTGTGATCATTGTGTCGTCTATGAGATCGACCTGTTTAGATCTGCGAGGTCCTCGAGACGCTGAAAGCGACGAGACAACGAGTTCCCGAGTTCGTTCAGCAAGGACGGCATGTCCATGTTAGAATAGTCAGGATGACTGTGGCCTCGCCAAACATCCACGGCAGACTCGAGCATTCATATTGACTCGTGTATATCAGCAAGCGCGCCTTTCCGTGCGAACCGCCGAGATAACAGCACCCCAAGGACAAAGATGAATGTAGGTCGGTCAGGATTCTGGTCTGACATGTTCTGTAGCTGGTTCCGCGCCCACTCTATGGTATCGTCTTCATTTTCTTGCTCTGCCTGTGACGATCCACCATTTCCTGCCTCCACCAACGCTGGAGCTTTGGCCATTTGCAATGCGAACTGCCCTGCTCGGTGTGAATAACTTTCTGCCGCCGAGACCTCTATCACTCCTGCCAGTAAATCCTCTGCTTCTTCCCTGTCAAATTCGATCCCTCGCCTCTGGAAGCGCGCAAGTAGCGCATCACCAAGTTCCAGTACCGTTGTGCAATGATCCGGATGATCTGTGCTCCGAAGTCGTAGAGCATTAGGTTGAACAGAACAGCTGAGCGAGTAAGGTCATCTATCGGGCAGATCTCCTGAACACGCCGGAATGTCTGGACGGCTGCGTCTAGATCCTTTTGGTCCTGCCGCTGGCGGTAATTCGGGAGAGCACGATGTCCCTCGTCCGTCAGCTGTTCCAGCGCGTCCATTTCGCGTGACTCCGGTAGCTGTTTCCCGCAGTTCAGAAAATGACTGCAGCGCCATGAATAATCTGCTTACGTCGAGTTTGGGACATGATTCACTCGTGCCACAAATGCGTCGCTCCGTGATGATACGAAGGGACGAACACGACGGTAATATATCATCCTCCTGCGCTGTAAGGTCGGTGACTACGAGGGGATGTCAAGGAGTGTGTGGTAGACAAAGGAGTTGCTCACACTGAGGGTGTTCATTCTGAAAAACCTTTCCTACAGTACTCTTGAATCGACGAAGCAATTCTCCGTTTCCTAGCCTCGGTCCAAGCTCGAACGATGCGTAGACACTGAATGAAATAGAAGATGATCGATCTGATGGCCTTTGGCAGCAATTGAATGAAAGGAACAGAGATTCGGCAAGTGATGACGCACAAGAGGATTTCTTCATCCCATTCTACGGCGTCCTTCGCTGTCGACACGGGTTTGTTGGATGTTTGCATGGTCCTTCTATCGACTTCCACAACATTATGAAAGCCTGCTGGCATGCGACGGAGGCCAGATGCAACATATGTGGTACGTATGACTGAACAGGTGTGTTTGTGATGTCTCTAGTATGCCAGGGCGAGATTGCTACGCACGTGTTACAAAGAAATGTTCGCATTTATTGGTAGGTGATGAATGCGATTCCGAGTCGCGCAATGTCTTTTGTCCTTGAGGTTGTGGTTGGAGCCTGAGGTGAAAGGGCGGGCTAGAAGATCGATTGTGTTGATTCATGAGTGGGAAGTGAACAGAGGGGAAGTTCTGAGTGACGGGGGTTCTGCAGCAGTAGGTTTATATCGAATGCGGTCAGTTGCAGCGTTGCTGTGCACATTTCTAATAGAAAATAGAATGAACGAGGTCGCACAGCAAGCACTGCACCGAATTCTGAACATGATGCATGCAATGGTGGGTGTCGCAGTGCCAAGGTACGAGTGAAGCCACAGAAAGCACCGCTTCCTGCTCGTCCGAGCCCGTTTCAGCGCAGCTGCCTCCATTTCCCGCTCCTCGCAGCTCACCTCCCTGGGGTCCGGAGCGCGGGATCCCGACTACACGCACCTGCGAGGTTCCCACCAGCCCTCTCAGTCACTACCACTTCACCTCATAGCACACGGAGCGACGTCCAAAGAGGTTCTCTGTTTGTGCGTGGTCCCCTAGCCTAGGGTCTTTAGTCGTTCTTTTCTCACCCTGCCAAATCTCTTGTCCAAGATTTGTCCGAGGCTGTTTCGCTGTTCAGTTGCCCATGCCACCCCACAGCTCGCTTTGCCCGACAGTTTGGGTACAGTACTCTCGGGCCGGATACACTTTCGGTTTTTTGCCCACACCATCATGTCCGGAGAATGTCGTTCATGTATCTATGCCTGCATACACATCTCCCCTCACCTTGCAAACTGAGCTCAACACGCATGGACGTCACCCTCATCACATTATATACCCAATTGCGGTATCATCAAGTTCCGGCCAGCCAGGACATGCGAAGACTCCTCGTCCTCGTCCCAAGTCCATCTCTTGAAGCATTGATTTGCTTCTCTCCTCCGCCCGTCTCTGATCCTAATGGCATCGCAGCCCTCCCAGAAATATGCGTGTAAGTTTACATCGCAATCAAAGCTCGTTCGTCTGACCGCCACTTGTTTCAGTCCGCGCTCAAAATAACCTTGGTCTCGTCGGAGGAACGCCAGGTTACGTCCCCGTCTCTGGTTTCGCAGCCCCCGACGTCCCAGTTCGCACTTGGCACTGCAGCAGCGATGGAAGGCTCTTTGCCTACGGCCTGCCAACAGTGTGCGTACCGCCTCGTGTCTGGCCTTGCCTCGTTTCTTCAATCTCCGTTGACGTATTAACCATTCCGGTCCAGCGTTCGCATCTTTCAGGCAGAGGGTGCAAAACTATTGCAGGAACTGAGCATCCCTGTTAAACATCGTTGAGCTCCAGTTCTCCCCCCGCGGAACCTACATCTCCGCCCGGGAGCGCCCTGGTACGTACCTCGTTGCAGCCTCGTGTTCATCTCACCGTCCGATTATCTTTTTTATCTTTTTTTTTTTTTTTCCCACCCCACTCAGCCAAGATCGAGGACGGCGCGCAGCACAAGAACCTCCGCATCTTCTCCGTCTCCACAGGTGAAGAGTTGATCGCCTTCACTCAAAAGTCTCAAGAAGGCTGGGATCTGCAGTACACCATCTCGGAGTCGCATGCCGTTCGCCTTGTCCCACAGGAGGTGCAGGTATTCCGTCCTGCAGAGCGGGGCAAAGGCGCGGTCGATAAACTCAGGGTCGAAGGCTCATTGATGGTATCACTCAGTCCTGGGTTACATCCATCCGTCGCGGTTTTTGTTGCGGAGCAAAAGGCTTGTTTCAGCGCCGTTGTCGCGTGCGTATTCTCAACGTTCAACAGGGGGCTCCTGCTAGCATCAAGATTCATAGTCTTCTTGCCCTTTCCGGCACGCCGGCGTGTGCAAAGAACTTTTACAAGGCCGATCGTGCCCAGATCAAGTGGAACGACCTCGGGACACAAGCCCTCGTCCTCACCCAGACGGAGGTAGATAACTCCAGCATGAGCTATTATGGTGAGACATCCATGTATCTTCTGAGTGCTGCTGGCCATTGACAATCTGGAGGGGTTTATCGAGCATCCCGCAGAGTAAGCCAGATGTTCACTTTATTTGACCGCTGATACAGCGGCTTCTTCAAGATACTAGGACGCGAAAGCAATTGGAATGCGGGAAGATACCCACGAAGGCAAACAGCTTCCCTGCTATATTTTGGAGCGGTGATAAGTATCCAGGAGACAAGTATGACCCTGGAAACATGCGCGACGGACTGTTCCGAGGCTATATGCTCACTCAGCCTGAGGTATGTTATAGCCTTATATTGGTAACACGACTGAAAAATGGCGGTAGGTTGCACGTCGCATACTCCTAGGGCCAGCCGCTGCCCTCAAATTCTGCTTTGAAGAAGGGTTCAGAGCCATGCAATGCCGAGCTTCATGACATGACCGCCGCGGAACCGGAACATGCTGCATACACCTGTGTCCCCGTAAGAATTTTATCTCTGTGCTTTAGCGTTTTTACTACGCCTGGTTTTCTAGATGCGTTTCGCCATCTCATCAATGCCTTCCTGGAATGAGAAGGATGGAGAGTTTAGCCACCTCGAGCTATACCGCTTGGTAGTCTTATTCATCCGCTCGGCAGTTGACGTAGGCTGGAGGGACGAGCTCTTGAAATGGCGGAGCTTGTAAGTGCCTGACTCACTTCAAATTCTTTACCCAGGCTGGTTTGTTATGCAGGCAGTTGTTTGAGAAAGAACAAGGACGCGGATTCACTGAGAAGATAAAGAAAAACGGTGGCACCGCATTCTCGTCATCCGAGCCCGCAGAAATGACAACGCTGGAATGAATGCAAGCACAAATGGCAAGTCGGATGGCAGCAAAATCAAAGGCAGTCTCATCTGGCAGCCATGATCGTGCCGAATCCAACGAGCAAAGACAGGACCGGCGACACGGATCGTTGCCAGCGCCTCCTCCACCCTCATCCAACGCAGGTGGCACTAACGATGGCCATCTGCTGTCAGCGTCTCCTTTGCGGCGTCGTGCCTCTCAGACCACCCCTTTGCAGCATCGCACCTCTCGGAGAACTCTCTGGCCGCTCGTGTCATGCTTCTCAGACCACTCCCCTGGATATGCTCTCTCGTCGGGACCCTGGTACCCAAGGGTCTCCGGCAGCAACTCGCCCTCATTTGGCCCCGCATTTTCGCCATGCTACAGACGAAGTAGGCGATGAAGAACTCACCCCGCCCGGGGCCGGAGAAGAGGAAGGCGAAGTGGCCTGTTCGAAATGAACTTGCGGATGAGGCCGCATTCAGAAAGCGAAGTGTCTTCATGCTAGTGGGGGTTGAAGTCTCCATTCCGTTGGTGTAGGGTATCCCATTGCTATAGCACGCACCTCAGCCTCTTTTCTGTAAGGCAATAGATCCCTGCATAAATGGGTCCCAATGAATCGTCATGTGAGACCGTATCATGCGCATGGCAGATTAACACCTGCTGGGTGGATCTCTAGAAGGACATTGCAGGCATCCTGTTACAGCATTCGCTCTTGAGTTCCTAGCTATGGCCCTGCGTCCTTGACCTCAGGCGGCTTATAAAATACAGAGGTAGCAGGCCTTGTACCAGGATATGTGCATATATTTGAGCATGTTGAGGTTTTACAACTTTGGTAGAGATACAGCAGAAGCAAGCCAGTCTAACAAGCACCAGCTTTGCCTGTGAAAGCCACTGAAGGGGAAAAGTACCTATCTGCATCAGCAACGAAGCTGGTGGAGGTTTTCAACCCTGCTTTCTTTGCTTCTTGGACAGAAAGGTGCCCCAGTTCTGCTGATTGGATCATGCTGGCCTGGTTGAACCATACCATGCTGCCCCTTCCCTCTGCTTCGCTATCCCACCTTGGGTAGCTGCCTCTGTCACATATGTTGGGAGCCTCTTCAGCAGCAACCAGCTCAAAATCTATTTGCATTTTTGCAGCTGGATGAAGGAGCTGAAGGTACTGGCTCACCTGTCATATCCACATTGAAGTGGTAGAACAGTGCAGAGGGGTAGAGCAGCAAAGCACCTACAGGAAGCTCAACTATAATGCTGAGCTCCCAGATAACCAGCCAGGCTTTCAGCTTTGAGTTAAAAGGCCCTGAGTAAAAGCAGCGGATAGAAAATGGAAAGTGGGTCAGCATCCATAACCCAGCAGGCCAAGCTAAACCTACTGAAGGAGAAGGTGATCAAAGCACAAAGTCCCCCAGCTATGTTCTTTCTATCTGCATGAGGAACTGTGTGAACTCGGTGGTTAGGGAGAGGAATGTTGAGGCAGAAGTTGAAGAATAGGCCAAAGTGGGCTTGCACACCGCGTTTGGCCCAAAAGTCCACGGCAAACTGGAACCTCGCTGCGCATTCGGGAAAATACAGCCTAAGTGTCCGGCAAACAAAATTGCTGCGCAGGCTCAGCTGCAGGCGCTGCTGAATTTCAAACACCACCTACGTTAATGAGCAAACAAGCTCGCTGCCAATAAAGGAGGCAGAGCGGTCAGGAAGCTGCCTATGCAGCTGTGGCAAAGTGGGGGCCTGTGGCTAGCTTTAGTAGGGGTTTGGTCCATAGCTGAAGCCACCTACCTGGGTGTATTGCCTGTGCCACCCCATCAAAAAAGCCACATGCTTACCCCTTGAGTTGTCCGCCATGCTCTTCCAGATCTTCTGTTTGGGAAGGTCCCCAACCAGCTCCACCTGCAGAGTTTCCAGCTGATCCATGCTGCACACTATAAACTGGGCTTGATGAGCTCTGACAACAAGCAGGCGGTTGCTTTGGTCAAAAACCAAAACAGGCTGCTTTCTGGAAGAAAAAATTAGCTATGGGGGTCCTTGGAAGCAAAGGTGCCTCCTACTCCACATGCGGAATCCTTTCAAAAGCGGCCAGCCTCTTCCACACCTCCCCAGACTCAAGAAGCTCCTCCATAGCTGCTTTGTCCGGCTTTGAGGACATCGTTCTTCCCATCCAGCCCGAGGAGGTGACCCTGGCGCTGCTTACATCGAAGGGGCTTTGGACGACTCTGCCGCTGCTTGCTGCTCTCTGCAGGAGCTGGCCAATCCTTTTGGCAACAGCTGGCGCAGCCCTGTTTCTTTTTTGCTGGTGCCTTTGCCTTGCAGCCTTTCCCCCCCTGCTGCCAGATTGGTTGCCATCCGCATGTTTTTGTCCGCGCGGGCGCTTCTTCTTGCTGCCAGCTGCAGAAGGGGCAGCAGGCTCATCAGGGCGGCAGGCCCTTGCTCTGTGTTTTGGGAGCTAAGCGGGGCAGGGGGTGCAGGTGGGAGGTAAGAAAAACCCACCTCTTTCTAGCGGGACTTGAGCTGCGGGAAGAAGCCTGCAGCTGCTCCCCTGAGTCCCTGCTGGGAGTTGGCGCCAGCCAGCGTGCCCGGCATCTCAGGCCTGCAACTTCTGCCAGCAGGGGCTGAATGGCCTGCAGCTCCTGCAGGTCGGACCCCTGGTCTAAGCCACCAGCAGCAACTATGCTGCAGCAAAATACAAGCTTCTCCTGCTGCGGGTCGAAGTCCTGGAGGTCCAGCGCAGCCCCGTCGCTCGGCTGGTCTTCCTGGTAGAGGCGCAGGAGGGCATCGAGGCTGACATCGGACACCATGACTCTCTCTGGGTCACCCTCAGACCTTACTTCTGGGCCCTCCAAGCCGCACTCGCTCTCGGCTTCAAAGCTGCCAGAAAAGTTCTCTTCCACGGCAGGGGGGTGGAGGAGCAGGGGCAAGCAGGCGCGCGCTTGAGGGGCAGCCACGGCGGGGGGAGGTTGGAGGTGGTGGGGGTGGGGGCGGTGTGAGGAGCGGCGCAAAGAGCAAAGGAGCCCCAGGCGCGCATGCGGTCGCTTGGCTGGCAGCGGCGGCAAAAAGAGGCGGGCCACGGGCGCGGCTGAGTGGGAGCGAAGGGGAGGGCGTTGGAAAGACCGGGGAAAGGCGGTGGTGAAAGCGCAGCGGCAGCGCGGGGCGGCGCAGGTTTGAGTAAGCACCTCCGGGCCAAGCTCACAGCGCAGGCGCTGGGGTTGCGGAGGCGACTCGGCAGGCGCGATGCTGAATGCAAGGGGGGCCTTTTGGGAGGGATGAAGCCAGGACCTTGGATGCGAAATCCAAGGCGGGCTTGCTGAGGACACGGAGTCCCCAGCAGAATTTTCCCCAGCACGAAGCCGGGCAAGGGGGGGCTGGGCCAGCTGCCTGCACGGGCTGACACCGGGCGCGGTGCTCAACGACGGACGGTCGCGTCGCTCTCGGAGCCTCCACTGCCGGTGGCAGCAGGCTGGTGTGCAGGGCGGCGGTCGGGTCAGGTGGAGATGCATGCAGCAAGCGGGGCGAGGACGGGCGGAGACGGGGGTAACGGGATGGGGTGTGATGAGGGCAGTTCGAGCATCACAAAACTGCTCAAATTCCGCTGATGCCCGATAAGGCAATCGCGAGTCGCGAACCTCTTTCGCCGACGCGACGTCATACGCTATGTCGCGATCGTCTTCCGACAACGTCCCCACCGTTAACATATCGTAGCGGCGCCAGGCGCCAATCCCCGACTCCCTGGTGGAAACCGATTTTTTACTAGAACCATCATTGGCAATCAAATTCTAATCTATGTAATGAATCTCTTTCGCATACAGTTACAGCGGGCCCAACGAAATAGCATTTAGGGAGTTGTACGCATGGACAATACATCCACGCGACCATGTCTTAGAGTGCCTGTAAGCTGAGAAGTGTTTGAGGTGGACAAAACCCTCCTCCACTTCGTGGGAGTCGGGGATCACACGACAGCGGTAGGAAGCCCCATCGCAATCCTGCTGATCGGTTCCTTCACGTCCGCTTCTGTGCCAAGTCCAACCAGCGTCCCTGCATTGAGCTTCGGGTAGTCGGGTGGGTCCTCTCCTGTGAGGAACGTGTGGACCTGCTTGGCGACATACGCCACGTTTCCGGGCGTTTTCGGGACAGCACCAATGTACATGACTGCGCGGAAGTCCCGTTCAGCGCCTAAGGTTACAGGGGGAAATGGCGCTCGTATGTGAGAGTCTCACCTGCCGAGTCAGTAGTACCAGTGTGTTCTGTTTCGACGGAATGCACCACATCCTGGAAAGAAACGGTAGGTGTACATTCAGCAATGATGAGACGAGGTCCTCACACAGTGCCAAAAGACCATGTCGCCAGGGTTGACCTTCGGGACGGAGATCATCGTCTTCTCTAGGTGAAGGTGTGGATGAAGTTGAGGAATCAGCCGAAGACCCGCGTATCCGCCATTTTCAGGATAG
>JBBPPB010000018.1:0-33407 GCA_038091755.1 Leccinum pallidistipes | reverse complement strand
GTGAGTCATTTGAGCCAGCCGCCCATGCGGCCTCGACATCCTGGTCGAGCATTTCCGGAGCTTCATCAGCAGTGTCTTCCAAGTAATCAGACTCGGAGAGACGAGGGAGTGGCGGGGCTTCTTCGACTTCTCCGTCTGCGTAGGAAAAATGTGAAACATTCCACCGACCCTTCTTGTACAAGTGTACGGGTCCATTGTTAGTAGAGCTCCAAAGTTTCTCGATAGCTGATCGTGAAATCTGGATCTTTGGGAGTATTCGGAGGAGGGGATAGGTGTCGTCTGCGGAGGCATGCCCTTCGTCGATAAGGCAGTTGTGAAGCTCTCTTTTGAGGAGTATGTTCAAGTGGTTCACGTTGACCGACTTATCAAGAGTGAGCGGCGAGCTCATCTTGACAAAGGTAGTGCTTAAGCTCCCCAGCCAAGCGCGTTCAGCATCCATCGTGGCCGTTGTTGATATGGATGGCAGCCATCCAAAATTGAAGGTTTCATTGTGCTCAAAATAGAAACTTGCACAGGCGTACGCAGGCGTGCACAGGCCTGCCAGGGTCCCGACTGCGCGGTAAAGCCCACTAAGTCGATACCTCATATGCGTCGTTAATGTTCTAGGAGATTCAGGTGTCACTCGTGAGTTGCAAGTTTCGTCGTGGGTACTATAACAGAGTCGGTTTCAACCCATCTACATACACCATAACTTCGGCGAATCGAGAACTTGGTTTGAAATGTTCGCCTACCGAATCATCGCTTAAGACGTTCGGTTTCAAGTTGTCCAAAAAATCGAACACGAGGTCGTCGAAACTAGGTGACGCTCGACTATTGAAGTCGTTCTCGGCTTCTTCATGTTCGGAAGAGGTAGTATGATCTTCAAAAGATTCTGCTGTTTCGATATTTTCGGATTTCCAATACTCAAGTGCGGTTTCTTTGGCTGTCCAGAAACGCTCAGGGACACCGACGGGCCTGTGAAAGATGCACTCACCAAGACTACGCTGTCCCTCCGAACGTGCAAAATTGAAAGTGAAATTATATACCATGCGGAAGTATGAGGGATCCGAGCCAAGCTTGGCCTCTAACCGCGCAAGACCTGCCTTCATCCCGTCTATGGTGTCACACTGTGCACCCACTCGCGTCAACTGTCCGAGTTCACCGGAAGAGAATATGTGCGACTGACCCGACATTCTTCCAGCCGTCTATCCAACCTTTTCTGGTCCACTTCCCCAAACTGGGCGACTGGAGCTCGTATACGAGCGACAAGAGTTTGAGCGTGTCGTCCTCTCCATCGACTTCTTCCTCGTCCTGCTTGAAACCGAGTTCGGTAAAGAACTGGACAGTGCCCTGAGTGGAGATAATATCCCCGTCTGGATCTGCACGCAAGGATTTATTCGTCCCTGGACATCTGGTCGGAGGTGATCGGAGCACTGTCATGCCTACCTTTATATTTATCGAAGAGTGTAGTGAGCCTGCTTGTCAAGACGGCGGGCCCTGTCCGACCTGAGCCGCCATCTTGAAAGAAGGCATCCACGGCGGCATCCAGTCGCTTGTATTTATCCAGGTAGCGCTTGGCTTCCTTGATTCTATCGAGGAGAGATCACGGAGGCGAAGATGGGATCGATAGGGTTACTCACGATGAGCCAGTGATGCTACAAAACTCAGCATAGCTATCCTTGATTGATCTCGACTGGGCGGGGTGAGGGACCTGGCTCTGATCTGTGAGGATGTACTGACCATGTTGACGTGCTCGCTAACCTGGGACGACGACGGTGTTGGCGGCGATCACCCGGCGAGCCCGGGGCGATAAGCGGTGCAAGAACCCCAGGTCACGTGCGTAGCCACACGCTTTGGTGTGTCAACTTTTTTCCGGAGACGAAGTTTCGTTCTCGTCCATTAGGGGCTTAGCCCGTGTCCCACTTCAAGTTCCGTTGGCTGCTTTGCAAGGGTCGCCCACTCGTGGTTCAGCACAGTGCGATCATGACGGACTTCCATTTTCATTTCACAGCGCGCGACCTTGCGTCAGACGTGACTCTCTTCACCTCTTCCCCATCTCGCAGCCGATACCGTCAATTTCATTGTGGCGGTTTTGCAATCTCTCCCCAATCAGGCATTATTATAATCGTCATTCTCTCTCTCTCTCTCATCCTCGAATTTCGCTGTATGATGGGTCAGATGCATATGAGTTCTACACTTCCCACGCTGTGTCATATCTCGACGCAGCGCATCGCCATGATATGATGGTTGATCGCAATTTCAGCTCGTCCCGTTTCCTCTCTCTCTCTCTCTGTCCAATCCAGTGCCTATTTCATCATTCGACCCTGTCCATGTTCACGTTGGTGGGCTGTGAGGTCCCCGTCATCGCTTTTGCCTTTTGGGGATCATACCTCTTGCTATATCGGCTCGTAGTACGGGTACATGTGCCCAGCAAAACACATGTCCTATCGACCAACCAGCGCTGGGCCGAACTGCTGCGAAATGAAAAGATGCCTTGTATTGATCGCCTAGCGTGTTCTTCACCCGGAGCTCGGTGGCCAACCTCTGCTTAAGAACTTCCATTCTCTATCAACCCCTTTCGGAATTCATAATGATGCCATCGGGGGGCGACGTGATCATGAATTTGACATGCGTGGTGTGTGTGCAAAACCCATCGGATGGTATGACGTGCCAACCCGGTATGTAACCCGTACCTACTTACGACGTTTTGCGGGAGAAAAATGAAATGCCGACAAGTTTGCGCCGTACGATTCTGGGGCACTTCCGGTTGGGATCCGGGAGATAAAGGAACTGATCCACTTTTTGAAGTTGTAACTGGGTCACAAACCATTTCGTATCTCACCTCGTCATACATTCCCTCCGTGCTCACTCCACGCCAAAAGCGGCGCGCTGCTGACTACGTAGCGGGAACTCTCAAGATTCGGATAGGCTCAACCGTGACATATGTTGGTTTTGACAGTCCCACGTCATTCCTATGTTCCCTCTCAACCCTTTTCTTATCTCCCCGTGATACCGCGCCGCATCGCCAGTTCGGATCTAGTCGACAATTTAATTGATATGGATGCGATGATGTTCGGAACCTGAACTCCTTTGACCCCCTCTCCCCCCCTCTCCCGAGGTCCAGACTATGACTTGATGTCAGCTTGACCAGATTCGGACCCGTCCGAGATAGGATCGCTCTCGTTATATTTGACACAATCAAGGATGGCTCAGCTGAGTTTGCCATCCTTCCCTTCCCCCTCCCCACCCACTCGCATCCGTTTCGAGCGGGTCAACCACATGAGTGTATTTCCAAATTCCAGACACCGGGCGCGGAAGTAAATTAAATTATGAGATATTATCCCATATCGGCTGTTCAATTCATGGGTCTATATGTATTGCTTTCGACATCGTTGTCGTAGCTGCTGCGCGCCCCCCTTTTTGTTTCTTCCTTCCGTTTGAACAACAAGGCACAGTAACCGCTCGGAGAAGCGCGACGGTAAAATGAAAACGAAAACGGGGGACGATGTGGGAACTCCTCGGGTGCGTTCCACATACGCCACCAGGACAATGGAACTCGGCCCGAAGTTACCTAAAACCTCTTTTCGCCTAAAACACGCAACGGGATAGAGCTCAGAGCCTGCTTCTATCAAGTGAGGCGCCGAGACTGCAATGAACACGGACGTTACCACCACCACACAACTTCTCGAACGTTCCTGGAACCTGTCAAACGCGAGGAAATTCTCATGGCATTCCGTCATCCGGCGATTTTTTAATGAGAGAAAACAAGGGAAAAAGGAGAGATGACATACGTATATCAGTGATCGATACCGTCACTCGTGCACACGCTTGTTTACTTGATGCTCTCCTGTCTTCCTTTGTTCTTTTTTCCTCCTCTTTCTTCGCGGAAGTATTAGAAGACTCGATTGTTCCGTCGACATCGAAAAGGGGGGAATGACGGGCCGCGGCGGCACCCATGTGTTCAACGAGCGGCTAGACCAAGCGAACGAATCAGAGGCGGTCCTTGCAACAAAAGATGAAGCGGTCCTTTTTTGGGGCGGCCAGTCTGAAGTGGGGAAAGGAGGGGGGGAGCGCCAAACTGGCAAACTGATCACGAGTAACTTCCTGTAAAGCAAATTTCAAGCACGAAACGATTGGTTCCAACTGAGCGTCTGACACCTTTCATGAAGAAGCTTTAATTACTTTTTCCGAGGATGCAGGAAATGTGCGGGTCTCGGACGAAGTACTTGATTCCATGCCAGCCTTGATGAGTCCTGAAATCCGTTGAATTTATATTCGATTATTGCAGGAGATAACCTGAAACTGTTCCGCTTTGGAGTTGGGTTTTCCCTTGTAGCCCCGTTGCCTCGTTGCCCCATGAGCCTAGGCTGTCTCGCTCCCCGGTCCCGCCGCGTTCCCCCCAATTCGATTTTCACCCTCATTCGCTCGGCTGCGCATCGGATGGATTCGATTCGCGAACCCACGTTGGTTACCATGCCATGCCACAATGCCACAAAGTGCGAAGCGTCCTCACGGCGTGTAAACCTCCCGTCACTTTCGAACAGGCACGCAAGCCAGAGTTACGTCGCCATGTTTTGTGAGAGAAACGACACATTCCGCGGAGCAGGTCGCTGGGCAGCAAAAGAGAAAATTTCGCAAGGTAAAAAAGAAAGCAATCCGCCAATTTTGCAAGGCACCGACGCGGATGAGCCGAGGTGACGGGACTTGCCGGATCTCGATCGTGATCAGACATATCTTGTCACAAGGGAAAATTGCAAGATTTAAAAATATAATTTATTTTTCACAGCATTAGGTGCCTTTTTTTTTCCACAATGACTGACAGGTAGCACGTGGAACGCTCAACTCGTTATCATCACCTCGTCGGTCGTGAGGGAAAACAAGAATAAGTATACGTGGTGATGCCTAGTGCGTTCGTGACAGTGGTTAAGTTACAACACAATACGTCAAGCGATGGACACAGAAAAATACAACGCATGATGGATAGCATTTATGATGGCGAGATATTGGGGTTGGTATATATAAGAGGTATCAATGCGACGACGTGTGTGGATATACTGAGCAGCGATCAGCCTCAGGTGCGACGTATCCTAGGGAGCGAACTCACAGAGTTACGTTCGAACAATAACGCGCCGTGTGTGCTTACCGGCACGTCGGCGGTCAGCATATGGTGTAGGTCTACGCCAAGCTTCGTCCGTGTCATCTCGGTAGTCGTCCGGGGCCTGAAACTCCACTTTTGAGTGTGGATCGTGAGGCGGTGTACGTAAGGCCATTCCGCTCTGATGTGATGCTGGCGTGTGGAGATTGAGGGGGAGTTGAGGTGGCTGTCCATGGGGAGAACCAGGGAATATGGAAGGCGATTGCGCAGGGGCCGGTATTGCGCGAGATTGGCGAGACGGTTTGGAATGGGGATAAGGAACCGCGGGAGAGTCTACGGGTGACTGGTGCGGCGGATGTGGAGGGAGCTGTGGCCATGTCCGCGGGGGACCGCCGTGTGCAGAGGCATCTCTGCTTTTTGCGCTGTGCATGGCATCATCCGAGGACGGAGGTGGTACGTCTATTTCCACGCGCACACGGACTATTTCTTTGCCCGCCTGGGCGAAGAAGGCACGCTCCTGCCGCTGAAAGAAGCCACTGGTGGGGCCGGCCCGCATCTCGGGGAAGTTGGAGGGGGACGCGGGGGGGAAGAGGGCCATGAGCTCGTGACCGGTCGGGGGTGCAGGGTACTTGCGCGAGGCAGGGTTGGCGTCCTGGGTGAGATTGACGTCTGGAATGTGTGGGATCAGCGGAGACGGGGGCGATGAGGGAGGGTATGGGCGTCACCTCGCAAAGAGCTCGGGGAGAGGGGCCGCCTGTGCGAGGCGAGATGTGACTTTGGCGGGGGACTACGGTCTGCTGCGGTGGTGGTTGTGGAAGAGGAGGAAGGTGAGGGTGAGTGGGTGGTGACTGGACGGAGATGGAAGGAGGACATTGGGTGCGGTTCAAGGGCAGGGAAGGGGGATGGGTAATTTATAAGACGGATCTACGGGGAGATGGAGGAGAGGGAGGGCGGGGAAACTTGAATTATAAAATAATGGCAGGTATTTAACGACGTTCATAACTTTCAAGTCGCAGAGAGGGACGGAACAAGAAATTGGAATCGATTGGATTGTCTCCGGACCGCTTTGTCAATAACGAAACTGGCAGAGCTGCGCTGCCACGAGGTCGCCCATTAAGCGAGCGGGTCGTGCCAGCGCGCGCACGTCTTCCGTTGACTCATCGAAACGCAGCAGAATTCTGTACGCCAGATCAGGCCAGATCTCACTCTCTCATTTCCTTGTTGATTTACCGATAGCTGTAATTCAATAGAATAGATTCATCATCCTGCGTGCACAGGCCCTCTGAGAGTCTGATGCCGGTCATAGCCCGCATCAACTTCGCTGGTTCTTCCGGCGTTCCTTTCGCTGTCGGTAACTTTATGCCCCAATCGGCCCTTGCTTTCTCTTCCACCGTCGAGCCCTCCTCCACCACTCGTGACCACACAATATTATTGTCCGCTTTCGTGCGTTTCGACCCGACAGCCTCTCACACCGCCGTCGGACTTTTTTTCTCTCGCGCAGCCAAGTCGGCCCCAGTCCTCCCATTCTCGTATCGACGTGTCAGTGGGAGATCTCCCAGAAACCATCATCATGTGTCGACAAATTTACTCGTTTCTCTCTTCTTCTATACTGTTACTACCGCATCTGGCAGATCTTGCTCTGAATCTCAGTCCGTCCCTCCCACCCTGGGACAGCTCCTGTCACATCAATCGCGAGTCGATGCCAACCCCCTTTACGACCATGCCACCTACGTTATGCAGCATTATTCATTTAATTCACCACGCTTTTCATATCACCAACCCATCACTCAGTTGTACGACATCCTCCCTAGTCCCGTCCGTCCCTTTCTCGTGTGAACCCTTCTCCCCGCGTCTCAGCCATCATTCAGCACTAAGCTGGGAATGCTTTAGCGGCTATCTCGTTTCCTTGCCGTATGCTCTCCAAAGAGTAATGAGCGTCCACCACCACTTTTATAGACAACCTCGTTCGATTAGGCAATTATTGAGAGATGACGCGCTTCGCAATCTCCCAGTCTCCGTTTTCAAGCCCGCGCCGTAGATCTGGCATCATGATGGACGGCTCCTCGCGACGCACTGACATCAGGTCCTGTGTCCATTTTCCATCATATGGAGGCTATCGGCCCACACGAGCTTGCAGTCGGCGTTCTTGTGTCAAAGCCTCCAATCAGTATCCAACCACGGCGCAGTGCCAGAGCCGACGTCGATGAGATCCGTTCAACCTGATCATATCACCAGGTACCATGACGTATCCTGATGAGAAAGAGTCTCTGCGAGCCTCGATTCTGTCTGCTATTACGTGCCTGCTCGTCCAAGGGCTTCTCTCGCAGTTACTGGCTTGGCAATTCGCTTGATACTTATCCCAACTAGACCTCCTTCTTCGAGTCGGTTTCTTCACAGCCACGAGCCAAGGAGATCGGTCCACATCCCTTCGACGAAATCTGCGCTACACAGGAAGGGATGCCACCCCAAATACTACGTATGGGAATCGATGACATAATCGGTTGTTTGCATTATCCATCACCCAACCCCCCACTATACCACGAAGAACTAGCAACTCTTGACGACCACACGCACTGCAACCTTGTTACAAAACGCCACAAAGCAACCGGAAGATACCACCATGGTCGAGAAGACTCTCAGCCATGGAACGCTTAATCTGCGATTCATGCAAAACGCCCGGCGCGCACAACAACTCCCACAGGTCGCGCCAGAGCAGGCACATGTAAAGGATGACGCGGAGTGGGAGGTACCGACCGAGATTAGGGAATCATGGGGCCCGAGTGCTTATCGCGGCGAGAAGGCGTGAGTTGGCATTTACGCTCTGTTTGCGTGCTGAACAATGTCCATTTACGATCCTCGCCTTTTTTTTTTCTGGGACTTGTGTGTGGTATCTAGTGTTACTTACGAAATGTCCTACCTTCCATTTCTCTTCCCTTCCTTTCATGATACGCCTGCCGCAGACGGGCCGTCATCATCTTCATCTACTTCAGACACATTGCGTCCACGAGGTCGGCGAGTTTTTAACAAACGGGGAGAGGAAGTTACCCAACAGGTCCGCGGTTCGTCCTTACATCATATGATCACCGAGCTAACCATCGTGGCCTCGTTGCCAGGCCTCGAGTTCGACGGCAACAGACGCCGCACCCCCAGAGGCAGCAGACCAACAGGCAACCGAACAGACAAAAAAGAGCCGGCTGCACTCGATATCGTCTACCGGAATGGGTTCTCTCACGGCTAGGCAGTCAAAAAAGTCCACCAAGGATCCTTCCAAGGATGCGAAAAATGTCATCTTTGACATGACGGGCGTTGGGACTGACTTGCGACAATCCTCCTCTACGCAAGGAATGGGAATGGCTACGTTCTTACGGCCATCAGGCGTCGACGGGCCGGCAGATCCGGCCAGGACTCGCCGTTCTACCAAGACGGCACTCGAGTCGTCCACAGGAGCCAGCGATTCTGCTAAACCCAAGGCAAAAAGGTCTCGCACGTCAGGGGAGGCAGACAAACCAAAGAAGAAGACGAAGCTAACACTGATCGAGTGATCAAAACGAAGCCCCGCAAGTGGGTTCGTTCGGGTTGCCGAGGGGCCTACATGGATATTCATCATACATACCGATCTGCGAAGAGACAAACGGATCGCGTGTAACATCGAGGATCGACCGCCTTTGCACGGTTCTCTCGCACCTCCTATTGTACATTTTGCCTCGGGGATTCCATTACAGCATGCGTATGGCCCAAATGGGTGACTGCCTGCGCACTGGATGTCATTATCTTGATATGATTAAGGTGCTTATGAAACTTTATCGGTGCGTCCGTTGATGGCGTTGATCCCGGCGTGCCGCACTTTTTCCTCATATCATCCCACCCCGTCAAATGTGAAAAAGAAGGTTTGTGCCTTTCATAACCCTGCACTGCAGCAACGGTTTTGTTTTTCTCTTCTCCATAGAAGTTTCTTTTTCTTCATGGAATGGTGGCCACGTCATACTTACTCTTTTTTTTCCTTGTGGATGTCCGCAGGCGGCCGCACTGCGGACATACAATATGAATATGTCTTCTTCATGTCGCACGTCTATCCCGCTCCACCAGCACCGGTGTTGGTTCGTCGATCAATGTGTTCATGCCAGCGTCTTATCGCTTGGGCCGCAGCGAGCATGCACCCTGCAAAGTAGGTCGTATCTGCTCTGCGCCACTTCCAAGATTAGAATGATCTCGCTGGCACGTTCGTCTTGGAGCCTTTCCGCGATCGCTCAGCGCTGGAGCCGTTTCGTACTTGATGCCCTCTCTTGGGCTTACTTATCTGATGATTCTGAGTGGCAGTTTCCCATTGCCTCCGAATACTTGCCGTAAGACGTGAACGGTGACGAGAACGGAACGATGGTATGGCATGTATTGCATCATGGCTTTTTCAGGGGTTTGGGGAATCCTCAGGCTGGACCCGCACGTTTTGAAACCAAAACGAAACATTCAGCTCTGATTAGGATAAAAGCGTTAGTTTACGGTAACCCACCCCTGCCACACAGAATAAAAAAGGGAAGACTTTGTCGTTCGTTTACCAAAACGTGTCACATTGAATTCAATGCTGTGGCGCGATACCATGTACTTCCACGCGTATAATTTTTTTCTATCTGTTCTTTAATCAGGGGTTAATAGTGGCGTCGTTCGTAAGCCGGAGAGAGAGAGAGAGAGAGCCCTGTGGCCCACAAAGGCGTTCAGGGTCGCGGGTTTACGGCCATGCTCGTGGGCCCCTTGAGGGAGTTCCGGTTGGTTCGCATGTGCGTAACGCCTGCCAGTTGGGCGTAAACCGAGCATGACATCACGATATCATGAGTCCGTCCCGCGATGGCCCAATATTTATTGTTGTTTGCATCGTGGGGGAAGCACAGGCTGACAGCTCGCGGGTCGTTTGTTTCACCGAACATTCCAAGCCGTCGCTTGGAAAAAGCAACCCTGCAAAGAAGCGCAAATCGGAGCGACGGAGAGAAGAGGAGGGAAGGAGGGGGGGGGAAGAGTGGGCGAAGGAAAGCGAAGGAGGGGTGTAGGAGACGAAGGAGGAGACTCGGAGGTGAGGAGGATGCGGGGTTCGCGACGGTAGTACTACTCGACGTCACCGCGGTGATTGATGCCATCCGGTTCTTTTTTTTGGACTTCTTCCCCCCGTTCTCGTTCTTCTTATCCCCCTGTACTTCTCCTTCTGTTATTTCTTCTTCTTTGACCCGTCGAGGCGCACCTCGGTCCGGTCGATCGTCCGGTAATGAATGTTGGGGTGCACCGTGACTTGAAGGGGCGGGCGGGAGTAGTAAGTACTTTCGTCTACCATGGTAGTTCGGCCGAGAACCTGATCGTCATCGCGCGATGGATGGATGGATGGATGGGTACTATGTATGTTTTCTCGATGCCGGCCCTTTTCTGTTTGCTATCAATCTGGGGCGTCGTCGTGGTCATGGCTGGAGGATATGACTTGACGTCATCATTTCACGTGATGATGATATGGCCGGACCGGACAGTACAAGATCCGAGCGGCTGGCCGATTTGAATGAATCGATGACGACTCGACGAGACTTAGTAAGGGCTATCATATTCGTCCGACAGAGATAGCAGAAAATGAAAGCGATTACGGCTTGACTTGATTTTTTTCGAGATCATCCTTTCTTTGACTAACCCCCCACATTTTGTGAAATGGAAATGGGATAGTAGCTTCTCTCAGCTAGTCCCAGCAAGGTTTAAACCACACGATAAAAGTACGTGATACTATGATACGATGATGATATGATGATACTAAAATAATTGTGATAGACCCAAATGGATAGGGGATTTCGCAAAGGGAAACGAATGTATTGAACCGAAGTCCTTCGTACATGACGTTTGCCACGTTCCTATGTACGGCACCGCTCACGTACCATGTACGACCTCGAAAAATTCATTTGTCAAGAGCCAAGAGAAAACACGATAAGACTCCAATTCTTCGATGAACTCTTTCATGGCAAGATAAGCAAATGATCGTTTGCAAGGCGAAGATTCGAAGCATCAGGAACGAGAAGAAGCCCCAAGTCATGTAACACATATCCATCGTCATCGATTCAAAGATGCCGCTACTCTCACGTCCCCCATAACACACTCGACTCGGAGCTCGAAGTGCTTGATATGTTCAAACTGGGCCAGTGACACATGCCTTCAAATAAACCCCGAGAAAGAGGGGAAAAATAACGTGAATGTCATAAATAGGACGTCAGTTGATTTGAATGTAAAGTTCATAAAGATAATCAGCGTTCTGATTGGGTCTCGTGATCGCATGAAAAGCCGTCCTAGAGAAAAGAAAAAGCTAGGTGGCGGAAGCGAATAAAGTGTCCTGATCTTGATATGACCCATTTTCTCTTGCTGTTTTACGGGTATTGTGTTCATCCGTCCTCGTCGTCTATCGTCGGGAGGCTTCCCCCACTCGCCGCGTTGTAGTGATACCGGTCGCACGACAAGCCCGCGGTGCCCCCGCGGTCCCGACCCGTACCAGGCAAAAGCTCTCCTCTCTCATTCACCCACAGACCCGCCCCGCTCGTACCTCCGCTGGAGAACGAGAAATACGCCGTGCTAGGCGATCCCTCCCTGCTCATGGTCGTCATGCCCAACGAAACAGTCCCGCGAGAGGAGGACCCGTAACCCAAGTCCGCGAACCGCACCGAGGAGGGCGTCCTGCTCGAGCCCGATCGTACTGAATGCCCGAGTGCCACAGAACCCAAAGTCCCTGAGAGCGTGCTGACTTCCTTCGATCCGAGGGACTCAATGGTCGCCATGCGGCGCACGAAGCCGCCCATCATAGCAACGTACTCCTCTTCCTCTTCCTCGCCACCGCTGCTCCCCTCGTCCACGTCCTCCTCGTCCCCGTCGCCCTCCCGTCTTGACAGGGAAGACCGCGGGTCGGAGGATACGACGTCAGGAAACACCGGTCCGCTCGGAGTCGTGCGCCGCGAAGCGTGTCCATGTGAGAAGCCACCGCGCCTGTCCACGGCCTCACGTGATAGTGACGAGGACGAGGACGACAACGTGCAGGAATATCCGCCCTGTTCTTGAGGATTGTATATGTCCAGATAAGGATAAGTAGGTCCAGAGACGCCATAACCATAAGAATACACGAGGTCGCTGTCGTCTGTGTGCCTTTCTTTTTCCTTGCTGGATTCGCCGTCATCGTGACTAGCCAGCGGGAACGAGTCCGAACCTACACCGTGTGCGATCTCTCGGGACAGGGTCGTCTTTTTGCCATCTTGGTGAGTAACGGTGCCATGATGACCGCTATGCTTCCAGGGCGCGCAAGATCGGATCTCAGATGAGTCACGGGGGCTCGTCGAACCCGTGTTCCTCTCTGAACACGAGGACGCATCCGACGACACGGTGTCCGACGTCACTTGGGTGACCGAAATACGACTCGTTCGTCGGAGCATCTGAGACGCCGAGGAGGCGGCTGTGACACCATTGACAGGTTGTGTCAGGGAGGACGGCGTCTCAGTGCCACACTGTGTATGCGATGATTTGGTTGCAGAGGTAGAAGTCGAAGTTCTGCGAGATGTGGGTGGGGAGATCCTCGGAGGTGAAATATCCTGCTGTTGTTGTTGCTGCTTGGGAAGGGTGGCGGAATGGGAATGGGAACGCGAATGACCCGTGCAGGAAGTCGAAGGTGCGAGGGTACTCATTGAGTTTGACTTGAGCAATGTGACGGTGGAATGGTTGTTGAGCGTGTGGCTCGAATCTTCCGATCGTGTCAGCTTGAACGTCGACTCCGATAGATGATCGAACGGAGATGAACTTGAGACAGGCGAGATGTATTCGGGGTCGGATGGAAAGTATCGAGAATACTTGGGACTGTTCCCCTCGGAGGTAGGGTGTCGCGTCCCGTAAAATGAACGGAGAGTGTAGATGAATGAAAGCTGACACCCAAAAAAGCACGATCAGCGATTATTTTTTTGAAATACGTGCTAGTCACAAACTCACGGCCATCATCGACGTCACGACAAGTCGCAGTGTGGCCGCAGCTATCCACGCGGCAAATGGTGCTGCGTGACACGAAGTGGTTGCAGCACTGGCAGCCGGTGTATACCACGAAATGTCCAGGTCCCAATGGCATAATCGATCAGGATGCCATATCAAGACAAGAATGAGATTCATCATGGCTCCCGCGTACAATAGAAATAGATAGCATGCTCGAAGGAGCGACCTCGTGCACCGCCAAGCGTGAGGGCTTCGTTGGGGTAATAGCGGCATCAACACGGACATTATCACCAAACCTAGCGCAAGCGCAGACATGATGCCCAGGACGATGGTGCAAATGCGCCCAGGGCCACCTGGACCATCGGCGAACGCGAGGAAGTAACGAATGGTGGTGTACGTTCCCCAGATGCCTAAGGACATTAACACCTTACGAATAGTACGCGAACAGCGAACGACATACCAAAGAGAAGTTCGAACGTAGTGTTTATGGCATGCAAACGGCGAAGTTTCATCTTCGTCTCATGGTCTTCCACATTTTTGTGTTCCGCAACGGTGATCGGATCACCTAGAAGATTGAGACCGAGATCCCAACCCGAAGTCGGGCCATCGGGGTGAGTCGGTTGACGTTGAATGAGGTCTTGATAAGCCACAGACGCAAACAAATGGCTCGTCGGACTGCCGTCACGTTCGGGCGCAGGACGGAGAAAGGGAGTAGCTGAGCGCAAGGGAAGATCAGAGTCTTTTTCGTTGGTAAAGCATGCGTAATGGAGGTGAAGGGCGGCCATGGCTTAAAAGTGAACACCACAAGGATAGCCTGAAGGAGAACACGTGAAAGATCGTAACTCGAACAAAAGAATGGATGTGGTGGACACAAGTATAAAAAAAACGAACCCTGTTCTTTGTTCATAAATACTACTGCCAGGGTTCGCTTTACCCGTACGTTGGCTTCGCGTTGTCTCTGCAGGGTCATCATCAGGTACGCGCGTTTGAATTCAATCACTCCTGGTCAACATTCGATGCCACAATCCACACAAAACTTTTGACTGACCTATGACTGGAGGGTTAACGAAGAGAATCCGAACACAACATGATACACGGCTTTGGGTTCCCTTTTTGTTTGTTTCATACAAAGGCCTTCCATGGTTCTGCCAAGCGCTTCGCGTTCAATTTCAGAAACGAACCAATCAGAATGCAGGAATGATGATCACATCACGTAACTCGAACTGAAAATAAGTCGGCTAGATATGAAGTCTATCAGAAAGTTGGGTCTAAACAGCAAACCGGCGGAGTCCCGGGATGAATCTATCCGCTTTCTGAACCTCTTCCGTCACTCACGACACAGCTGCCTTTAACCCGTAAAGTTCTTCCCTGCTCAAGTCGAATGAGTTGTCTGCTTGTGAGACATCGCCGAGCATGGTACGTATGCTATCTTTCTGCGCATCCGAAAATTTACCGCCACACGATATTGAATACGTGTGAAGCAATCTAGACAGAGATTATATATATGAACGAATTTAAATTTAGCACGCTCACACTAACCTCATGATGTTCTCTTGGAATTCGGGATCTCTTTCATTCTCGCCGTCCGCACCAAAAGGGATTGGTTCTACCAGCGCAGATATGAGCGCATTCAACAGCGAAGAGGCACCATCCCTCTGTAGTGCTGCCATGGTTGTAGGAAAAGTTGATACAGATGCTGGATCCGAAAGCATGGATGCGTGGGAATTGGGATGTATTGGTGCATTTGCAGTCGAAGGAGTGTGCACACTCGCAGGTGTACTTAACGTCTCCCCAAATTCCGGAGTCAGCAACGTATTGATGAGGAAAGCGGTCTTACGACGCAACGTGATTTGTGAATCTGTCACGGCCCAATCAAGATGACATGGCTTGACGAAATGAGCAACCGACGCACCCTCGAGAACATTACGCAGAGTATTCCAACCTTGCAACTCTGTGAACCTTTTGACAGCAGCAGCATTGTGCTTCAATAGGCCTGATAGCGCGTAAATGGCTTTCGAACGGGTGCCAGCAGAGTTGGACGAAGGTGATAGGCATGCAAGAATGGTAGGGATCGGATCCAAGGACAAATACTGTCACAGTCAGATTATGTACCACTGTTAATTTCACCAGTATATTGTTTTGATTGGGCTTACCGCCAGTTGAGCAGCTGGATTATTCTGCAGGGCTGTCCCTAGTACCCATAGAGTTTGCAATCTCAAACCATCGGTGGTAGCGGGAAGACCGACGAGGCCATGTAGAGGTTCCCACATCCTCAAATTTTGGAGGTCTACGATGTAATAAGTACCACGTACGATCGAGGAGAAACAGACACACCGTTTGCGTTGTCGATGCTCTCCACGAGCTGTCGGGTGATCAGCCCATCAGTTCAACCGACTTGGCTCGACATACCATCTCCAGGTTATCCATTGCTGTTATTCGTTGATCTTCGTCTTTAGAGCCGTCGAGAGCAACTTCGAGAGCGTCTTTCATCAGCTGTGCATCTGGTTTTCCGAGGATGTGATCGATGATCGCTGGGTCGAGATCCTTTCTCTCGGAGGCGGCTGCGCGGTCTCCTGGAGTTGAGTTTTCGATGCCCCATCGCAGAAGAGATTGCATGACGCCAATTTGCGAATTTACTGGTCAGTACCTGCTTATATCGTTAGTGTCGTGTTCGAGAACCATCTACCCCTATCTAGCCCGGGTTCGGCAGGCTCGGCAAAGGAGCGGAGATATTCGGGGTTTGAATCAAGTATACATCTTCGTTCTTGCAGAACACTACTTCTACCATGTTGATCCACTTGAGGTGAGTTTTCTTGACAATTGACTCGTTTGTAGTGATGATTACCCATCTACCATACGTTTTACCACATTCCGAAAATACTATGTGGACAAATACTTGATTTCAGCCTTGTCTGACTACCCCATCTTGTTTTACTTGCCATATACTCATTGGCTTTTTTATAGGTCACCGAAACAATCCATCTATAAAAAAGGTGTGCATTTTTTCTGTCATTATTATTTCTTCCCGATGAGATTCATTCGATGGGCGGACCGATTGTACTCTTGCGTTGAATCCCCTGGTGTACAATTTGGGGATGGCTAGAGGCCTTGTGGAAATGCATCGAAATCTGATTCTTTTAATGATACTCCGTTTTTGTGCTGCCACTCATCCATTCTTGCAGTGCTTTGACTCCCTCGATCGGTCTCTCAGAGGCCCAACTTATTTCGGATAATGCGGTGATTCGTTAGCGCGTTTCCAGTCTCGCGTGTACACCGCGAGACATCCATTCATTGGTTGTAGAGAGGAGCGCTGGAGTCGCGCGGTGGGACATGGGCAACGATGCAGATACAGCTTTCGAACGCGAGTACGTATGTATATAGCTTGGTACTTCTGCATGTAAGATGCACTGCTCTGTTCTTCTCCCGGCCCTACGAAATGCATCGCAGAGTCGCTCACACTGTAGCAGCGGTTATCCCAAGAACGTACTCGACAGAGCGTTCGGCGAGGTTGCATGATCCTGCGAGAGTGATTGACGAAGAAACGAACTATTATGGAACCGACGATGTCTACTTACCCCGCCAGGAGAATTCCGACTTCAGCGGCTACGACTTCACTACTCACGAAGACAACGACCAACAACACTGGCGACGTCTGGACTCACGCGGAGAGAGCATCCTGAGTGGTTTGGAGGGTTCAGGCGGAGAAGTATACGACAGAATGACCAGGAGTCCAGAAAGCATGCTCCGGGCAGGCTCTCTCGACAGGGTAGTGGAGGAGTTCACTGACCCCCCTGCACCTACGGACCCTGTTAGTCCCCAGCTCGAGCCAGAAGAGGTCGAAGAAGCTCTTGAATGGGAGCTGGAAGAAAGTGGACTGTACGGAGGTGAGTATCGTCTACTCCTATATGTCTTTCAATCCCTTCGTTGACTGCCGTACCATAGGATCGTACAAACGATTGTTGGCATTGAATGCGTTCGTACCATTGACAGCGTTGATAGCCTTCGCAGTCCTTGCACTACTGCCACATTTCATATGGTCACATCCCAGTTCTCCATCTCGCTATCCGCCACTCTTCCCTTCACCCCTCCCAGAGATTCTCCTCTCGTCGGCCATGTTTACGCTTGCGCACCAACTGCGCATTCCATTTTACGCCGTTTCGTCGCTTCTACTACGCCCTGACATAGCCTCGCTTCTAACCACCTTCATGCACGCCATGCTTGTCAACATCTTGCGCCTCGCCTCTCTTGCGTTGCTGCGTGTCCGCCACAACATGGACAACCTCAAACCATCGTGGCAGGACTCGTCCTTTCACACGGTATGGTGGCTTTCATTCAATATCGCAGAGGTCATGGTCGCCCTCGTGCAAGGTTATCAGCACATCGCACTTTATCGTGACGTCATGGTGCCCCCGGGTAGAGAACTCGAGTTCTTGGCGCGGCTAAAGGGCGGCGTTACTCCCTCGCAGAGCAACGGCAACCCTAATGGGTGGTGGAACTCTCATGAGCAGCCGCAAGACGATTCCCATGACGATCTGCAACAACTTGAAGACCAAATTAGCCATCACTCGAGCATTCAGCACAATTTCGACCAATTGCTTGCGATAAAAGCAAGAGAAGAACTCGAAGACGTATACGGTGTTGCGCCTATAGTACGTCTCACCAATCGCGCTGCGTATTATGCCGTGCTCTGATATCTACGCCCATAGAAAATCCCCGTCGTCGTGGCATGTTTGCAACGTTTTGATTCAATCATCCTCTCCGTCGGCCTTACGCTCCTCGTATCGTCTGCCTATCTCCGCTCGCCACTTTCTGTCCCGGTTGCGGACAGTACGACCATCGTATACCCTCTTATCTCTCACAAACCATTCATCGTCACGTTCCCGATCGTGGTGCTCATCCACTCATCTCTCGCCTCTCTCTACACGCCCATGATTCTCCCCCGTATCGGCATCCACACTGCCGCATACATCAGCGTTCTCGTCAGTTTGATGTGTTTCTTTGCAGGTTTGGCGGTATGGGGGGTGCTTTCGTAATCTGGTGAGATCTCGAATTTTCGATTATCTACCTCTGTACAGATCTGTAAATCATCCTCTTGCTATGCATAATCTTCATATCTACTGAACGTTCCGTTAATGCATGAGGGAAAACTCGCCAGTGCAATCGGGAATGACTGCAAACATCCAAACAGCAAGTAGCAAGGGAGGGAGGAGAGCAAGTCAAGCACTTGTCTGCTGTCGAGGACAAAGGACCTTCATGGGAGACATCTTCAATAGTAACAGTTTATTTGTGCAACTGTTAATTGGGGGATACAGCATATGTGGTGTGACTATGTCTTTGTGCCGAGCAGGTAATTTAGATCATTCACTGCTTCCAGGGACAGCCATTAAGCATCACCATCAGGGTGGAATGACTGGACACTCTCGCGATGGAGAAATTAGGGCAGTGGTACTAGGTACTAGGGGCACAAAAACTCATTTTTCAAAGGGCAGGAGTAATTGGAGGACAGAGAAAGAATGATCTTTTCTCAAACTTGATTGCCATGTATTGGCAGGTGACCATGTAAATTTGTCGGACACTTGATTCAGATTCATTGGTGGCAATATGCTATCAATACAGCCTATGTAGTCCATAACGAGGTCTCAAATGTCCTCCAGCTACGTGTAATCTTCATCGTTTCCACTGAATATCCCACCTGCCCAACGCACGAGACCACACCCCACAGCACCAAACAAGAATGACCAGTCAAACAAACCCCCAAACAGCGAGTACCGAGGAAGAGAGGAGAACAAGTTGATAACACCATCATTGTCCCCTCCTGCAGTCGAGGACGAAGGAGGGGGGAACATTGTCCGTAGCTGGACTAGTGTGGAGAGAAGGTAGATACCCTAGAATGAGGAATCGTGTCATCGACACGACCTCCAGATGGAACGTGAGAAGCAAACCATGAGCTGTGCCAATAGAAGCAGCATCAAAGAGGCGGAGATATTGCGAGATGTAATTCGGAACGCCTGGTAACAGGATGATTCATTTAACATTTGTGCCTCTCTTCGGGACGGTTCGACTTACCCTTGTAACGCCTCTGAGGACCACTCTAACACTACTCAGTATGATAGCTCCCACGAGGATCAAACTGATCTGTCTGGATAGCGATGGGACGTCTATACTCGGCTTTCCAGTTGCAACTGGTAGTAGGGAAAAAGTGTAAGCGAAGAGGTGCGCGATGATATCTCCGTAAGATGATGTCTTGTCGTCATCCATTGATGACAGTGGCGACAGCAAATTCATAACCGACTGACAGGGGAAGAAATCAATGGAACGGCGAAGTAACGTCACTTGAACACTTGCACTGAACACCCTACACACGCAGTATACTGCCCATATCCTGCTGAGAATTTTACCACGGATAGACAAGGCAAATTCGGTGTCTTCGCGATTGCGCTTCAATGCCGCGACCCTTGTTGTCATGTGTGATTCGAGCGCTTGCATACCGATGATTTCTTGCTGCAGGGAGCCCTGATCTGGGAGTGGAAGGACTGAAATACGTCACCTGCCCGAGAATTCTAAAGGTACAAAACCTCACGTGTATCACGTTTAAAAGCCACACGCGTTATCCAGGAGCCATCGATCTGAGGCTGTTTGGATACTCAGCCACAGCTTAGCATCGGAGAGATGTTCACACCTTTGAAGCCTCGTACGCATCGAGATCGCGAGTACGTTCACGTAAGTCGGACCGTACGCGTTCGAGAGCGTTCTCCGCCGAATCAATGGAAGTGGCAGAGGGGACAACCCTTTTTCCAAAACGTTATACTGTAAGGTTTCCGTCTGTCACATGAATCATAGACATACGTTTTGCGTGAAAATGTGCCCCACGCTGCATTCACGGCACCCAGACCGGACAGAATTCCAAGGACAATGGTTCCAAGGACCACCAACCTAGCAGTTGTCGATGTGAGGGGGTTGTACGACGCAAGCTCGGCAGGAAGTGGGACGAATGACAGAGCAAAGATAAAAAGAGCGACGGGGAGCAAAAATGCAACAGATTTAACGTTTAGAAGACTGGGAGTCTCTACAGGGTCCGGCAGATTGTCAAGGGTCACTGGTCACCATGTGAGCAGGGTGATGGGAACGAACCTGAGCGATATGCGAGAACCATGCAGAATGAGGCTGGGATAAGAATAATGATTGTCGAAAATAAGAGGAAGAGAGACACCCTCCACGTGTACAATCGGACACTGAGTACGATAGCATCCGTCAGGTCACTGACGAACATAGGCAAGTACTCACTATGGATCGAGAAGGCTGAATCCTTGACAGAGCAGCATTGCGAACAACACGCAGCACTCCGTGAAGCAGATCGAGAAGGACGATCGCGCAAGGGATGAATGCCATGGCTTCGTTGAACTCAACTTCGGCGGCGTCACTGCTTGTGGAAGGGTATCCTGCGCAATGGCATGGCCTGCTAGGCATCCAAAGTCATTGTATAGCCCTCTTTTCAGGAACATACGACAACATAGAAAGACGCAGATACTGGATTGAGGTTAATCAGTGCTCGATTCACATATGGCGGGTGCGAACCTCGCGCCAAGCAACAGCAACTCTTCCAACAGCATGATGATGGTGAACTTGAGAAGGGGCGTGTAACCCTAACCTTGATGTAGGGTTTCCATTGACACGTGCCGAATACCGCAGCCAAGGTTGTAGTGGTACACTGCCTCGCTACAGCTTCACGACGCCGACGACATGAACGAACCAAGTCACAAAGCAGACCCAACGACGAAAATTGACACCGAGCAAGCCACCGGGACCAGCATTTCGCATTCTCAGCAACTTCAGCCTACGGTTGGGAGCCAATTTTTGTCCGTTTCGTTCCATGTGGTTTACTCACGCTACTATGTCTAGCAGGAGATCATTTCCGCAGCACAAAGAGGCGACCTTGCGGCCATCCAGCAGCTCGTGGACTCGGGGAATGCTACCGTGAATGACAGAGATGAACAGAACGTGTTCGTTACACTTTCTGAACGTCCTGCCTTGCTTGGGCTGAATTTGTCGTGCAGGACGCCACTTCACTGGGCTGCGATTAATGCGCAACTCGCTACTTGTCGATATTTAATTGAACAAGGCGCCGAAGTAGATGCCATTGGCGGTGATCTTCAGGCAACACCTCTCCAATGGGCCGCGCGAAACGGATACCTTTACATTGTACATCTACTCATATCGCACAATGCCGATCCTACCATTTCAGACTCTCAAGGATACAACGCTTTGCATCTCGTCACACACTCCTCATCCGTGATGCCGTTGCTATATCTCCTTCATCAACCCATTAGCGTGGACTCTCGTGATCTACAAGGACATACGTCTCTCATGTGGGCAGCATACCAGGGAGACGCGCTCTCTGTTGACTTGTTATTGAAACATGGCGCAAACCCCAACCTGAAGGACGACGTTGGACTTTCCCCCCTCCACTGGGCTGTGGTACGGGGAAACAGGGTCATCCTTCGTCGGCTCATCGAGACGGGCGCGGATATCCATGCGAAAGACGCAGATGGGCGAACCCCAAGAGATATGGCCGTCGAACTCAAAAGCTTGGGTGCATGGAAGCGCGCCTTGGAGGAGGGTGGTATGTCCGAGTTCGGCGTCAAGAAAACGAGACCGCTCAACGAAGTGAGTGTTCTCATCGTACGTCCGACGTCCTGGTTAATGTTCCTGCAGAGAAATACTAAAATTGCCATCTTCGTGCTACCTTCAATATTCTTGTATATCATCTTTACCACCTTGAGCATCCTCCCATGGTATACCGGTATATTACTTTCAATGGCCGAGTTCTTTGCCATGCACCATGTGAGTTATTACCCCTTTGGATTGAACTCAACCAGTTGACATCAATGCTCCAAGATCGTTACCCGTGTTCTTCTAAACAAAGACAGTTATACGGGGACCGTCAGTCAAAGTCCATATTTCGCTGGCATCATCGCTGGATCCATGCTATGGGTTGGGTATGGCTGGGTTACAAGACTTGTCAGAGGTAACATGTCATGCCCTGTGCATTGGAATTTGGACTTGGCTTACCGTGCTCGGCAGAAACGTCCGAACATGCATTCATACACTTGGCGTTCGCCCTGGTCTTTGGTCTATGTGTATACAACTTTTTCCGGGCAATCACGCTCGATCCGGGTGCATGCCCTCGACCAGCGAACGACGGAGAGTTGAAATCTGTGCGTGTATTCTCCGTAAATTCTGCCAATTCTCTAACAGGCAAAGTGACGTAGATAATAGAGGACTTGGCCTCAGGAGGAAGACTCAATGGTCAAACGTTCTGCATTCAATGCATGGTAAGCGCCATTGTGTAGTATGTTACCGGTCTTACAAACCATCTGAAGGGAAGGAAACCCCTCCGGTCAAAACATTGTCGAGTTTGCGACAGGTGTGTCGCAAGAAGTGACCAGTAAGGTGTTTGTTGTCCTGTTCAGCTCTTTCTAACCTCTCCGATATCAGTCACTGTCCATGGGTGTGGAATTGCGGTCCGTCCTCTCGTCATTCGGAGCACTCAATTACTTATTGTTCTTCGCCAGTCGGTGCCAATAATCATCGCCAATTCTTGCTGTTCGTGACGACTCTTATCATCGGCATATCGTTATTCGATTACCTTAGCTACGAACGTGAGCCTCTGGCGTAACTTACCATGTCTCTCTGCTAACCATTAGCATTATAGTCTTTACCTCTGTCCTTACACAGGAGCCGATTCCCAGTGACTGTTCGACCATCCTATGCGGCCCAGCGTCCAAAGATGCATTCCTTCTCTCCATCGCGATGTGGTCTACCTTGCAACTCACCTGGACATCCGTACTCCTTGTGACGCAATACTGGCAAGTCGCCCGTCAGCTCACCACATTCGAAGTCTCCAATCTCGGACGATACGGTTTCATGGGCGGCCGTGGAGCTCTTGCGGCTGGTGGGGGCGGTACAGGTGTTCAAATGGGACATCGCCACCTACACCAGCACCAGCACCAACACCAGCACGCATCGGGCTCTGAGCGAGGCGACGAGGACAGCGAAGCAGAAGGCGGGCTACACAAGCACAAACACCAAAATAGTGGCGTCTTTGGCATGTTGACCGCACCGGGGACGTGTGGCGGATTCCTGCTTAATCTACTCGGGCTCGACAGGTTTACGCGGGGGCGTGCCGCACATGGGCTTGCGCTCGCCTCGTCGGGCGCGCGTGCGCGAAATCCGTTTGACTTGGGTGTCGTGAGGAATTGCAAAGATTTTTGGACGATGGGCAAGGAGGTTGGGGTCGAGTACGGGCAGGTGTGCGACGTTCCGGCGGAAGGATTCGAAGAGGCCAAGAGGAAGAGGGAGTTGGAGAGGGGTGAGGTGGACCATGAACACGATCCAAGCGGAGGGAGAGGTAAGGGCCTGTTGAGAACGCTCGGGTTGAGCATGGGAGGTTCAAGTCGGAGGGGGTATGAGCCGCTCAGTCAAGTATAGCTTTTCGCCGATCACCATTAACAGTCGATGGTGCCGAGTTGCCTCTTCTACCTGCTGTTATGTCCTGATTGTTACTACCCATTCGTGTAATTTTGGACGCGTATTCGGGACTGACATGGACAGATTACATGTACAGTCATCTGATGCGATATCTGATAAGTCAATTCACCCAGTCGAATTATTGCATGGAGGATCTCAGGCTATTCACTCTACGTGACCGAGTTGGTATATCACATTATCTTTGCCGCCAAGCAATGTATCGGCGTAGTTACACCATTTCTCGAACACGAAATCACTTCGCTGACAACTGCCACTCGCACAGCGTCAGTACACGATGTGTGAATTCTCTTCAAGTTTGTGTGGTTGCCACAACCAGAATCTGGAACCTGTAACAGATTCTAAGTTGATGGAAACTGCCCGCGCTAGACGGTAGTAATGGCGGTCTTGAAACACATCCACATGGCCTAAACCGATCTCATCGAATACTTGAACTCATGTCACGGTTTCAGCCTCTCTCTATCAGGCACTTCAAGCAGTTTTTATCGGGTCGCGCCAAAGTAACATGAGCGGGGAGCTTGCGTGGACTGTTCAAATCGAATCGGGTATAGTACTACGGGGTTGTACGACACGAAGTGTAGCACTATACATAGTAATAGTTTTTCGAATCCGGTGGCTGCACCGTGATCACGGCAATATCCTCGCGCGGCTGAAAACATGTGAAAACGGCTGTAGTACTTACCCGACCCGGTACCAACTTATACCAGTGGCTGGCCTTGAGGCTGTGGGACAAACCCATCCCTCCATCGCCCGTTGCTCGTCGCCTGATATCTACAGCCGGAGCGTCTCCCCCACCGTAAACTTCCAGTATACATTTCCATGTTTTTCCCACCCATTTACCAAGACGAAGACTACGAAGAACAGGTACATTGTCGCCTAATTCATGTTTTACCTCCAAGGTGCTGAAAGGGTATTTCTACAGGAAACTGGATTTACTTCATGTGCATGGTTCCAATGTCAATGGAGAGATGAGGACGTCGATCGGGGTCGCTATACTCAAGCAAAAAACAAATCGCCTTCTTACTACTATCAACCTATGTCGTTCACACCGCCGCGGGTCCATAAAGCCGAGTTCCATACGATTTCGAGGGATGAGCCTTTCCAGTGCATGTGGCCAAGTGAGTGTCACGGTATCTCATTTCCGGCCCGACTTTCTGTTGTAAGTTCAAGTTGATAGAGCAAAACGGGACGGCTGACTTTCAATCAATAAGCTGAATGACTGGGCCACCTCTATTTGGACGTGTTGGTGACCTTCTCTGGTCGTGTTATCCTCGTGTCGCTAATTTCTCGTTGCCACAGGCCACGATGCGAATATTGTTCACGGTAATCTAACACCGGCAAGCCGACATCATCATTTTTTAAGACTTTGAACATCTTGCCTGACCTCCTTTTTCTCCTTCCCAGGAATCGGTTGGCATCGTTCGTGGAAGGGGCATCCTGAATAAAGCAAGACAGGGAAAGAATCTCCAAAATGACTCGACATTTTCCGGTGCTCGTTGGGCCGCCACTGAGTTATTCCGCATGGATGAGGATAATCCACTCTCGACAAAAATGAGCGACATCTATTCATTTGGATGTCTTATGCTTCAGGTTCGTTTATCCATCCATCTTCTTCGTATTTTGGTATCGATTCAGTGTCCCAGATGCTCACGGGAAAAGTGCCATATTGTGGAACGAAGAGACCAGAACAGGTCGTGTACCTGAAGTACTTAGGAAGGTTGCCCATCGATGCCCAAACACCCAAAATCCTTGAGCGTTATGCTGTGTTTATGCGTAGGTGCTGGTCTCGAGAACCAGAGAGAAGGCCCACCATAGAATCCGTGGTTGGCTTTCTCCGCGAGGAGATCGGGAGGCTTGAGGATCAACGTGGGGGTCGTCTTCAAGACCACTGTTGATTTGCCACTATTTATTTATACCTTGCTTGACCGACAACAGGCACAGGGGGCCTTGTTCACTCTTTTTTTTTTTTTTTTCTTTCTTTTCCTTTTTAGTCGTAATAGAGTGTTGCAAAGCTGTATTTCTGTATGGAAAATGCGAGATTCAAGGATTGAACGATCCAATTGGAATAAAGAGGCCGTTTCGTTCCTTGCTCGAGCTCGCTCGCTTAGATGTTCTATTCTGCTTCCGGGATGCAGTGAAGCTTGATATCACCTTGCGTAAGTAAGGTCATTACCGCCTGTAGGGATTCTGTGCAAAACGTCCATAGTAGTAAATAATTTACGTAATTTTCTTCGCTATCTCAAATTATCAATTTTACTTCATAAGAATGATTGCTTTAAATTTCCTTAGCACTAGTACTGTACTTTACTCTTGAAGCTAGAACACAGTAATCAGGTCTCCGGACGCAAGGTCCTAAGCCGGCAACGCCGGCCCTTTTCTAGTATCTAATCAATTGCAACTTGTGGGATGAGTGATTTACAATCATAACTGGTTTCTTTCCGAACGATACCAATTTATATGTAGGTTCGAGGGCCAGTGAACTCGAACTCAATGATTGACACGCGCAGCGTTCGATTCGACCACAAGGAGCGAACGCCAAACCGAATCGACGGTTCGATGGAACCGGCTCAGAGATGCGTCGCCCGGATCAGTAATTTGTAAACACTGCAAACGTTCGCCACGCCTTTTCAGCGTGGTCCTTCCCATCAGCGCCGAGATAAGTATATACCGTGGCAGCAGCTTGCATGGACTCAACTCAGACCCCAAGGCAACGCCTTGGCTGCTAGTTCTCCTACTTCCCCGCCGTTCGCCCGCCTCCTCGCCGTCTGACCACTCGCCCCCTAATCCGCCTTCCCTGCCCACTGTTCGCTCCCCCTACTCACTCACACCTTACACACCTTTCCCGCGTCCACTGCTGCGGAACTTTTCCGCTCCCCAACATGCTTGGTAGTTTGTTCTCATGGCTTTATGCATTATTTGCACACGAGGTTGTCACCGAGAGGTCAGCTTCGCAGTTTGAATCAGTACATTGTCATGAAGCCATTCCAACCGTCGCCTTTTACAGTATCCCTTGGGAAATCCCCGAAGGCCACTTGGAGCCTTTCCCTGGTCTACCAGAGGTCTACCATGGCGGGTTCAGCGTATCCTCCAAGTATCGGCTAGTTAGGCGGGGCTCAAAACCTGAGGTGGTATGTACGCATTTTTCGGTGCTATGCCTACGCGTTTTTCAAAGCATGATGAATGAAGGTCGTGGTCAAACGCCCAAAACTTCTCAACGGCGAATCAGATGTTACCAAATTTCGCAAGGTGAGTTTTGTCTACAGCATGTTTGTACGACAATATATATTTCGTCTCTTAGAACTTCGAAAGAGAAGCCAAAATAATGAGCCAACTACTCCATCGAAACGTTCTGCCTTTACGTGGAGTCACTTATCAATTCGGCTCAATCCCCTGCCTTGTCACCCCGTTGATGAGCGAAGGCACACTGACCCATTATGTTGATCGCAACCACGGCTTTATCTCCATGGAACGCAGATTCGCAATGGTAGGGTTTTATGTTAACAAGTGGACGAAGCTCATGAGTGACTTACAGCTCCATGACGTAGCCAGCGGTCTGCAGCACAGTAAGTGATCTATCGAGCACTTGTAAACCAATTCACGGACTTCATTTCATGTAGTACACCATTCTGGGATCGTCCATGGTGATCTTACAGGCTTTAACATTCTGATAGACCACGGAGGGACGATTTGTATATCTGACTTTGGTCTTTCCTATGCGTGCCTCGATGAGAACCAGTCGATCCCTTCAAACATCTGCACCCCGCGGTGGGCTGCAACAGAGCTATTCATTCACCCCGACCAAGAAAGGATACCTGTACCCACTACGAGCTCTGACGTGTATTCCTTTGGCTGCATCGTACTACAGGTAATAAATAATCGCCAGTACCAGATGTGACAATCTGACTAACGATCTACTTCAGGTACTCTCTGGTAAAATACCTTTTTGGCGCATACCTCGGCAAGCCCAAGTGATCATCCTTAAATTCCAGGGAAAAGATCCTTTGGATGAATGTCTTTCGGACCTTTCAGTGATACATTGGGAATTCCTTCAATCTACGTGGTCAAAACCACCAGAAATCCGCCCCTCCTCTGATCAGGTGCTCGCATTTATGGAAAGGGAGCTGGAACGGTGCACAAGAGTCGAAACGTGTTGAGTATGTATTGCCAGGTTCTGGAATGGCAGTTGCGCATCTGAGCGAACACAGATTCGTCTTTTTAACGGGGATATTTATAATCAATCCTTTGTCAACTTGGGCACGCTTTGAAGACATGATATCATGATACCCGCTCTGGCGGAGAACTGGCGGTTAGGTGGCATGCAGTCAGTTGGAAGACTGTGACGAGCTTCAGAGAGCATTTAATGGCCTGGCCCAGATATTGGGTGGCCTGTCGTGCCTGTCTCAATTCCAGAGATCGATGGCAGAGACACTGGTTGTGTCTACAGTCATCAGGAAACGTTACCGTTTCTTACCGCACTTAGTGCGAGAAATTTAAGTATACTAAATTATTCCGATTATCAAAACGTAGTACATCCTGTCTGTATAGTGAGTATTAGTCGATGGGTTACTACCAGGGTTTTTTCTTTTTTCCTGATGCCCATTTGGAGCAACTTGGCATACTTAGCCATTCTTATTGACTGGCGTGCTTGAGAAATATCAACATGATTTCCTGATGGTTGTGGACAAATGTAGTACCCTGAAATCTGTGAATGATTTCAACTTTTCTCCAATTTACAGCAAATTCTGAATCGCTTGGACGTCTGTCCCTGGTCATGTACTGTACCGATGGATTGTGGTCCCAATCAACTTTTCCTTGGCGCCCAAGTCCGGTCCGAACGAGGAACTCGAAGGGGCTTGGCAACCTGATAAGCACAAACCTGAATGCAGGACCAGCGTTTTCCGTCCGAACTTCGTACGGTCATACCCAAACCACATTCAGAGGAACCTTGGGCGAGGGGAGAAAGGAACGCACAAGCCAGCAACCATTTTATAAGGCAAACACCGGTAGTATGCATATTAAGAAGTGTGAATCCAGAATTTCGATTACTAAATGTGCACAAACGAACGAGAATAAGATCGAAAATCGATGAAGAGACTCGGAGATACATACATACGACTCCACCCCATCCTACCGCACCAGCCTATCGTAAAGGCTCGACCACACCCCTCCAGATCGCATCTGCGCAATCCAACGACTCGAGCCATTCGGCTGCGTGGTATTTGGCCCTTCGGTATGGCCACCGTTCCACTTCCAACGCCCCGTCTTCCTTGGATCTCGTCACCGTCCAGACCCTCCCATCGATCCGCACCACGCGGATGTTCGGAAACCCACGTTCGATGACGCCCGACGGAGCGCAGATGGGCGTGTTGGTAATACCAAAGTAGCGTAACATTGGAGGAACTCCCACACGAAGTTGCTGAATAAAGAAAAACACGTCAGAGAGAACGTGAGGCTAGTAAAATACATAAGACCCACATTCAGAAAAGTGGCCATGTCCGACTCTGTCACCGCAAAAGACAATTCGAGCGTTAACGCGCGTAGCGTCCGCGGGATCAGCCACCCAGCCAACGCTGGCGACAGATCCGGAGGGTATGTTATCGATAAGCTGCTCAAACTGGACAGAGCAGGAAGCACGCCCCACGCCGAAGCGTTAAATCCGATCCGACGTGCATCGCCCGCTGGAACGAGCAGGTGATATGTTCGTAATTTCGTTCGTTCACGAAGAAACTCCGAAATTGCAGGACACAGATCAGGATCCGAAATGTGTGGATGGAGACTAGTGATCGTCAATGAGAAGTGACGAAGGAACGGAAGTCCAGTCCGGTATTGTCTGAACAACGACGACGGCGTGCACTCGAGCGTCCCCGACAGCATCAATGACTCGAGTTGCTGACCATTCGCGAGAATGTGCGAAAATGCCTGTGTATCAACAGAAAAATAGCCATTAAACTCGATCTGTGTGAGGTGTCGAACACAGATAGCGTCTGCGGGAAAAGACCACCGAGGATTGTTGATGGATAACGAACGAAGCGTGTCCCGACTCTGAGCTAGAAACCTATGAATGTACAGACTACACTCGTTGACAGAGCTGATGGAAAAATGAGTAAGGTGCTTGAAGACGGGCAGTTCAATGTCAACGGCATGGTCCGTCATTCTAGAGCGCGATTCAGTTGCATAGACAACAGATCGACAGATAATCCTACACGAGAGACAATCGCTGCAACCGTGGATGATGTGAATATACTGTTTGCAACATTCGCGCGATTAGTTCATTGTCGCCAGTGCAATGGATTCTACGAAGGTTGGTCAATTTTGGAAGGGTGTTCATGAGCGTGCCTGGGATATCGATGAACCAGTGTGTTCCGACACACAGGAGGAATGGGATCTCACCGACTTGGAATGTCAACGGTTGCGTGATATCGGAGGAAGCAGCAAAGATATTTAAGCTCTTGACGTGGCCTGCAAAATAGGGATCCATCAATATTCGCGCTAGAATGTCTGCGCTCCGCTGGTAATGCCACGCGTCAATGCCTTGGTCGACATTTTCCACTTGTACGGGCCGACAACGACCCTTTGCGCATCCAGGTTCCACAGCGGTGGTGAGATGGAGATCAATTTCCAGAAATAACAATTGTCTGGCAATGCACGAAAGCGCATTTGGGACGAGCAAGAGGGACTTGAGGTCGCGTTTAGGAAGGAAGAGAGCAATCTCCCGCCACACCTCTGGTGAAAAGCGAGGTGGGTGTTCTGGTTCCCTGAGAAGCTGACATCTTCGATGAACGAAAGGCTTCTAATTTTGCGATAATACTCACCATCTCGGGGCGAAGATGCTGTGAGTGGATAATGGCTTTGACATCCTGATTTTCAGGATCTACCGACAACACGGAATGAAGATCTGTAAACAGGCTTCAGATGGTATCATGACAGCGTAAGTACATCCAAACGCAATACTCCACAACATACCTTGCTGAGCGGATGTACGATACCCCGCGGCGAGCCTTGTCTTGGCGCGCAGAAAGAGGGCACGCGCGACACAGATGGGGGGAAATTTGGGCACTTGCAAGAGCGACTGGACAGCATTCTCCATGGTCGTTCGGTGGCTATGCTAGTCCGTCAGAAAAGGTCTGGGAATGGTACACTGTGTCATGCGACCTACCCCTGAACGGGCATATGCTGTAGCGCAAGCAACAGCACATCAGCCTTCTGAATGTCATTCAAGGTGGCAATGACATCGGAAATGCTCGCATCGAGGATACGGGGATTGAAGAGACCCATCAAAGGAGAAGGAAGGGGAACGAGGATGAGGACGAGAGAAGGGGAGGGATTGTGTGGCCATAATATACTTGAGGGAAGCGGGGCGACAACTCATTCTATTTCCAACTTTGCCGGGCTCAGGCCAACGGTTCTCAGTAATAAATCTGGAAAAAGCCGAGTTCGCCATCCGAGAAGAATAGATAACGGTGTGAACGTACCCTGTGTCTCGTTATGACCATGGCGTAGAGGTGGTCTAATACTTATTGGTGCATGCGCAGTACTAGTACTTGCTGTGTTGAGAAAAATGGCTCCCTTCTAGAATACCGTGACAACGTGAAATTCTATCAAGCCTTCAGGGCCTTGAATGTGTTTTGTGACTACTACTAATTGTTGTTAGCGACGAGGAGGCAGTGAAACGTTCGCTGAGAAGTTGTAGATAGTAGTGGACAGAGGGCACCACTGCGGTCACTTGGATCTACATACAGTGTGAGTAACACCAGGGTAAAGGGTTCTTCTGAAAGAGTAGTGTTGCCGTACAAGTTGAGTAACACAAAAAAATTTCCGCGCCGTTACTACGTCCACCCCACCCCATCCAGCGAGCGCTCAGCGCTGAGTAATAGGCGCTCCAACCGCATCTCCGCGCTAGTGACGGCGACCACCAGCGTATTGCCCGCGGGCTCGTTTTTGTCTGACGCATTCTGCCAGTGAAAACAATTGGACCGGGTCCTGACAAGGCATAGCCTGGCGTCAAATCGTTACGTTTCCCCCTATATCTTTGCGCTTCTGAATCATATTTACTAGAAAAGCATTTATAAAATTTTAGCCAATTAGCCGACGAGGACTCTGAATCGATGACTGGTCTAGGAGAGAAAAAAGAAAAAATTAAGGTTTGGAGCCTGCGCTAGCCAATCGATGTTTGCAAAAATGACCCGGATCTCTATGATGCCGCAGCCCATACTGCTCCCAGGAAATCACGCGATCGCCGCATGTGAACGCTAAACTAACCAACTAAACTCTGAGGCTAAGGTAATGCATTGTTTAGTAGCTAACACATAATCAGCCGATCAAATAAACCACACAAGTTCTGGAACTCGAGGGCTGCCACTAGTCATTTTTAGGCTAAAATTTTAGCTGCTTCGCCCCCTACAATTCCGAAGAACTGAAAGCAAGCGATTACTCTTAACAGTGGTACCCGAGTTTGTTCAATGTAAGTACATTGGTCTGCTTCGAAGGTACGTCGACTAGGGCTCAGACCATTTTTCATTCCTGGTTTCCTTCCTCGCGCTCCCCCTCTCGAATCACACCTCTCCGATGGCTTTTAACTTCTCTACATCTCTGCAGATACGGCGCCTCTTCGCTTGAGCTGGCAGGTTTCCCTCTGTTTCCCTTCGCCTGCTGCCCTGAGGCTATTTCCAAAGCGGCTAGCTTTATTTGAGCCGACGAACGGAGCCGGCGGCCTCCTCACTTTACTTACGTGGATTGATCACATGTGGCCGCTGTGCGATAACTACCGTGCGTGCCGTCATCACACCCAATAAGTAGGTTCTCTGAGTCAGTGATACGTTCTGCGAAGTTGGTTGTCCGCGATTTCCCGCCCACAGTTGACATCATCATGCCATGGGCTTACTCACAACCTTTTCCCAGCCCGTTAGATTTTTTTCTGTCGGGAAAGTGATATTTGTAGCGACTTGAGATGTCTACTAGACTGACACAATACCCTGTGGCGGGAATTTGACCGAAAATGTTTGTCCAAGGATCAGTATTACTTGCTATTTTATCCTCTTTCAGCGTGCTTGTTGCAGCTCTCAGACCTTGGAAAGGCAAGCTGCTACAGAGGAACTTGAAGTGAAGAACGTGAATTGGTCAGGGGTTTCCAGGTCATCCCTTCATAACTTTTACAGCGACACTCCGAGTCATCGATCATCCTACTGCAACCAAAGTGCGCATTTCCAGAGTGCGTGGCAATGCTGCATGACATCGGGTTGTCCTGAATGCCTGAATGTTTTGTCGATGACTAGTATTCCCACGACATCCCTCACTGAGGACATGTCAGTCCCTGGGTCCTGCCAAGGCCTGGACGGCCGACCCGTACTAAATGACAATATGTAAGTCATTTGTCACCCACTGCCTTGTTGAGGGAGAAGGACGGCGGAGGACATTAATATTTGCGCAGTGTCCCGAACTTGAAAGAAATCATTCTGATTTGAGTATAGGCGCAAGACGCTTCTCAGGCTATAGTAGAGAACATTAGGCACGAATCACCCGTCCTTCCCCGCGCGCGCACGCCCGAAACCTTCACTTGGAACCGAAACCTTGGTAGATGACGGCAGTGGATCATGTGCACTTATCGTCCGATCATATCACGAACCATTGCCGAAGCGCTGATAGATAAGCATTTCTAGTTAGTACATGCGGACCCGAAGAGCTTAATGGGATTCTAGGCAGGGTGTGCACGAATAAGCGAGGTGGAGTCCTTCAAGCGCCCACTGCTCGCTGCGAGCGGGAGCACTCGCAGCTGCGACCTTTTGGCCGCTTTCATTTTTCGCTCCCACCCTCCACT
>JBBPPB010000017.1:0-33724 GCA_038091755.1 Leccinum pallidistipes | reverse complement strand
TGCAATGCTACACAAGTATTGGACTGCTGGACCAACAGCGCTAGAAACGCTCTCCTTGGCTGTGTCGAAGGTCAAAGGCAATAAGTGACAGTAAAACGAGAACGAGATGTGGCTGAGAAATCCATCCTACAGAAGAGAAGGCGATAATGTACGATACATCAGAATGGAAAAGCAGACGGACACAAGGAGAGCAGAGACAAAAAGACCAGAGAGATTAGGCACACGAGAGATGATGATGAACGAAATGAGAAATCGAGAGAACTTTATCCATTGACGTGATCCCTGTTTCCCCATTCAAGCGTTGTTCGTTCACCGACCGCCCTCGTCTGCTGTCAGGTTCCCTGCCCAGTCAAAGTCCACTGGGGAGGGAGCCATATTGTGATGAAATATATGCGTTTCCTGGAGTTTGATTCGCGTGACGAACTTTTGAGACACGAGGACGAGACCAGAGGCTAGGGAGAAGCTAGGCAAGATTGACGAGATCGAAATTAGCAATAAGAGAGATATTACGATACTAGTCCGGAGACCGCTGGACTGAGATCCGAAAGGAAAAGCAAAACGTCTATGTGCAGGGTTTGATGATCATCTGCATTGGAACCAGAAGAACGGGAGCGGGTAGCGTGTGTTGCATATGGGTAGGCGAACGTGTATGCAACGGCAGCGTTAGGCATCCAATGTTCATGGATCACTTCTCTCTCCGATTCGTCAGAATAGGACCGCAGAATCTTTTGATGGGAGGTAGTGGCCAAGGACATAGTTCGAGGCTTAGAGGGTGGCACTGGAGAGGCGGGCCGGAGGCTGGAGGAACGAAGGGGAGTCTCGTGGCGGACTGCCGGAGTCGTGTGTCGTGCAGGTGTGACGGGTCTGGACCCGGGGCGCTGCGCATGTGTTGAGACGTAAAGCGTGATATCCGCGTAGGAGTAGAAGGTGACATAGGAGGCATAGGGGGAGCAGCGCCATATACTGAAGCACCAGACGACGAAACCGACTGACGACGGGGCTCACTAACCATGGTAGGAGCAGCAGACGAGGAGCGACTAGGCGAAATTGAGTGTGTAGAAGATTTCAGCGCCATGCGACTAATCTCTGCGCGCAGAGATTGACATACTTGTACTTTTTGGGTATCATCGTTAGTCAGAAAAAAAATAGCCGATGTACGAGGTCATGGCATTGTAATACATGTCAGTGTCTGAGAGAAAGGTTAGGTGGAATGGAATGAACGTACAACTTCAGCTCAGCTTCCAACTTCGACGCGGTTAAATCCATGTCGTCCAGATTCCCTTTGAGATTGGCCTCGACAGTCTTGGCCATCTTTGTCACTTCGAAATGAGCGAAGTGGTTCACGAGAATGGCTCTGAGCAGGCTGCGCAGCACTCAGAGCAAGAGATTTGCTACATTTTGGCGGGTCGCAGGCGTCGAATCGAATTTGACGGAACTTCCAGTTCCAATTGCCTTGGAAGGATGGCAGAGCCTTAACTTAGCCTTTATTTCAGTTTCCACCAACCAGGCGCTAATTCACGGCGCTGACCGTGACCGGCCAGTACACTGCCAGTACCAGTGTTTTCAGCCGCATCTTGCGAGTCCTCATTTCTGATTTAAATCGGCCGAAGTTCGAGCTCAGGCTCGCGAACCCTAAAAAAAATTACGTAAATTCCTGCTAGTGGGTTTTACAGCCCGTTGTAGGGCGCGCGTAATACTTGTATGTATAGCGGACCGGGCTGGACAAAATAGATGAGTTTTTGAGCATGCCGACATAGTACTGTCACACAGTCACACAGTCCTTTGTGCTGTCGCCTTAGTGTATTATGTAGGTAGTAGGACTAGCTAGTTGCTGCATTATAATATCGTTTGTCAGAAAAAAAAAAGAAATGTTGGGCCGGCCCATGTGCATGATCAGTGACTAGTGACGTTTCCGCCGAAGTTGTATCGTCCGCAATCCATCAATGTCACATTCGTATGTCTGGAGTGGAATGGATAGGTATTTGTACTAATCTGAATTGGTGGATCATATCAGATCATTACCGTTCGATGTCGAGGTGTCAGGTATTCAGGCTGTGTCACATCTTCCTTCTCATCGTCACGGGGCCTGAAATTAGTCGCCGATGCAAAGTGAAAACTTGTGCGGGCTTACTACTAAGTAGAGCATGTTGTTTCACGAACTCAATCGTTCAACGGGTATGGTCAGCTCTGTGACATTATTTTTGTCGCTCACTACCCTTAGTAACGGTGGGCCCGGGAATGACGGTAATTCGGATTCACACACCAATTGCGGCGAATATTTTTACGTGACGAGCACATAATACATTGTGACTCATCATGTCACCAGCTATTTTAATATAGATCTAGTAGATTCTACCCCGTCACAGTTGGAAGTTGCCTACAGTCGGGCCATGAACCCATCTCGGACCGATTGCTCATCCAATGTTCGTACCGCCAGACCAAGTCCAATGCGCTGTCCTATTCCACGACCAACTGGGACAGTAGACGAGTCAGACGCAGCCCGGGCGGCCTGTCCCAACGCACACTGACTCACCTCCAAGTTGGCTGCCAGTGCGCTTCGCGACTGGCCCTTGTAAAATTGCGATGCAACGGGGCGGTGAGAAACCACGTACACGAGGCACTAGGCGGCAACGAACCTTGTCGGAACGTGTCCGCTGATCGTTGGCGCAGAGTGGGCATGAAATAGTGCCATATGAAATTGAGGTAGGGCACTATCGTGTCGGCGGGGGGGAGGGCAACAGTGACAATAAATAATCCTGCTGCATTCAAGCTTAGCACAATATCGTTGAAGAGTTGAAACGTTGACGACTCAGTATATATAACGCGTGATGCGGTCCGAGATATCTGGAAAGAGGGTGAGGTAAGTCAACGTGTATGACAAGACTCGAAGTGGCTTGCTTCGCGGCCGCAACACCATGCTGCGTCTCTCCGTGAGCCATCTTCGCACCCTCCGCGCCAGGAACCCTTCGCAGAAACTCGTCTGGATTGACATGGGCATTGGGCGGTGGCACCAGTGCGCTCCGAGTTCTTATTATTCCTTGCCTTTACCTGACCAACGAATAGGTCACAACATCGAGCTCATGGACAAATACTCCCCCGTTTCCCAATTCGACGCCATTTACCTCTGCGAAGCTCTGTTGGAGGTGGCTCGGGCTGGCGCAACATCACCGTATTGTGCCAGGATGCGACAGCGTTCACCATTCCCGAGTGCAGCATCAGTTTCATCACGCTCAGCTATTCTCTTTCCATGGTATATGTGCCTATTTCTGTTATCTTCCGCTCATCGAATATTCGATACATCTGGCTTGGCCGCTCGAGATCGTGCGACGTGTCATGCTTCTGCAATGCATTCGAAGTGGAAAGTGGAAACATGATTGGAAACTGCCCTCCTCCTTCGCCCAACCCCAAAGACTTCAAGGCCGTTGAAATTAAACTCCTCAAGGACGAGTCGGCGGCACCAGCGCATTCGACGATCAACATCACACCCCCTTGAGCTCGTTCCATTACCATGTCGGAAACGTACGTCAGCTCTTATCGTCGTCAGTTCTTGATATATTACGAACAGCCTTTTTGTAAAGAGTCCAGGACTTATTCGTTCATGGGTGCGTTTTTTATTGTTAATGTTTTTGGAGTATCTGATTTGGATTACAGGAAGATCCTTTCGAGGATATGAGGCATTTCAACCTGGGTCCCGATGATTCGATGCTCGCTATTACGTCCGCGGGAGACATTGCTCTACACTACGCGATCGCCACTGGAGGGTAAGTCGATATGCTGACACCGGTTCATTGCATTCACTTTACCATAGATTCAACGTGTGGATATGAACCCATGGTAAGGCAATTGCCTTCATTGATTATGGTATATTCGACTCACCTTCACACATTCGTAAGAAGCCACAAACGTCCCCCCTCCTTGTGTCGAACCTCGAGCGAAGATCATATGGCCTAGGAATGCATTCCCTGCAGCCATCCTACCTGCCACTCCACTGCAAAATGAACCGCGGTCCGAGTCCTGTTCAAGATGAAGGGAACTATTCTATAATTAGCACCCACTCCCAGGCAGTAACTTGCCCACGCCCACCAGGCATCTTACAACATGTACCTCACATTTTCCTGTCGACGACCGTGACTGAGCATTAACAACTTGTTGAACATTGCCCTCGGAATACGACTGCGTTAAGCAAGAGCTGCGACCGCTGCTGTGCGTGGTACTGACATATTAAGCCACGTTCCCGACGCACCTAACTGTTTGTATCCAAGATACCGGTGCAGTCACTGGTTGGGTACTATGTGGACACCTGAGTCATGCCACCTTGATCAAACAATTAGATAATCCGCATCATTCGGCCGAAATCCCCACGGTACGTCTACGAAGTTGACGCGGCAACCTCGACGGTCTGATCACCAGACTTAGCTCTCAATGGGTCACCGAGGCCCTCAGGTACTCATGCCCCCTTCCCCTCACTACAAATTGCGTCACGATTGCGTTCCTCCGACAACGTAACTCTACGCCCTTCCGACAACTCCCGCTGTACTAATCCACTGATCTCAATTTTCTCATGCAATATGCGCGATTAAAGCGTTTCGTGACAGATGAGATCTTGCGCGGGAGTGGCACGGCGGCGCGAGGAACAAACTCTCCGTCAGATCAGAACGGATCCACAATCAACGGCTTGGCCCCGGTTGGGAGTGTTTCGTATCGTTCGCCAGTCATGAAAATGCATCATGACAGCGGATCTTTCTGCTCCATCAGCGGGATAAATGCGAGTAGGAGTGCGCTTTGCCCTGGGTTGATCACGCCGACCTCGCCCGATTGAGCCAAGGCCCGGTCGAAACCGTGACCAGGGCCGGCGACCCCGCGGGTTGCATATACCCACGTTTGGATCCGAGGCGTCGACGGGTTGCCTTCGGGGTGTCTCTTGCAAAGGAACGCAAGGGATTCCGATTTTAATCGTTGGCCCTGTCATAATCCCGGTACCACGCGCTCGTTCACTGGGTCCACGGGCAAGTTGTGCCTCAGGGTTCCTATCCTAACCATTCCCATTCCCACCTCACAACATGTGAACCTGCTCCTCGGATCGTGACTTGCATCGTGCATTCTCCGCCGCTCTTGGGATAGGAGAAGGTATTGCTCCTCCACGCCCGGTCGGCTTCGGCTTGATGCAGAGCCTGGTCTTACATGTTAGGGATGATGTCACCACGTGCGCTTCACCGGACGACGCGATGAGATCGGATACCGCATGGCGAACCACGTGGCGCTGCTCATTGCATAGCCGCCGTCGGGTTTCAATGTGTTCGGCGGCCCCGGGTCACAGCGCAGGCCGGGTGACCGATTCAGAACGCAGTTAGAGTCTGAAACCCGAATTGTCCAACGATTGGTCAACCTTCCCCGGCTCCAAGCCAACTCCATGATTCAAATGAATGTATGTGAGTATATGACTTGTACTGCCTTTGACTCGGATCACACTGGGCGGATTGTCGTACACTCCGTCCTTCCGTACGTATGTAATTGGGACCCCGTCTCGCCCTGGCGCACGACCATATGTTCAGTTCTCCATTGGGTTCAAATCCACCGCCTGGGCCAGCCAAAATTATTCCATCTGTACATATACATAAGTACTATCTATCTATAGACGAGCAGAAATAGATACTTACGAACGTTATTAATAGGCGGAAACGCACGGAACAGGGTCTATTAATGTATCTACCAAAGAGCTCGTTGGTTTATATAGATGGCGATAATGGCATGTCGACATGCCCCGTTTCCGAGAGTGGTTTATCTGTCAATCGCTTCGTTCCGTGCTTCTTAACATTCGGAGCCAAGGTTTCCGCGACTCAAACTGCGGCGTTCCGAATGGGACCCGAGTCGATGTAATGCATTACAGCTGTTTTTAACTTGAATATAGTGCCGAAAACGCGTAATAAAGTAATGTATGTTTTCTGCAACCGGAGAGTAAAATGGACTCGAATCGAAATTGTATATGCGGGCGAGCACCAGAACGGCATCAAAGAACCGGCGAAGCAGGAATTTGTAAGACGAACGATTCCAATGATTGAACGCATAAATAGAGAAGGTCGAGTGTGTGAGTACCTGAAGATCCAAATGGACTCCCGCCCGTGAATTTTCCAGCAGTTCGACGGCCCAGCTGGTTCGTACCACCCACCTCTCAGATTCGGAGAGTCGCGCTACGGCTCTCCTGAGCCTACTCCCGGCCTACTCCTGCCAACTACGATAGTTCAACGGCCCTGGAAGGACGGCGTTCAACCCGATGCTTTCAAGTAGATCCCTCCCTCTGATTCCGTACTTTCAGTCAAGGCCATCTCGTAGAGTTGAAGCTTGCATCCCTGTTCTCACTTTCCGCCATGTTTGGAGAGGGCCGACACCCACGATTCCGCGAGCTATCGGATTCCGAGATTTCGCCACTGCTCTCTTCCATTGCCTATCAGTTCTGGCACATCAACGACACGGCGTTCTCGGAGGTATATAAAAGGTTATAGTGGTTTGGCGATCTGTCTTGCTCGTATTATTTTTACTCTCGCCGGGGTACCCAAGGATGCAGAGGATCTTTGCAACGCCTGAGGAGCAAGTGGAAATAAGAAACTGATACCTAAGCTTCTGAACCCGCTCGTCGTTGTAATACTAAAAACTCCCATGTGTCCCGTCCAACCAACGGAAAATGTTGCTCGACGAAGGCAGCATCTACGAATTCGTCAAGGACACACTGGACCCCATCCCATCTACTTATAGGTTCAAAGACGGCGCATACTTTTACCCCTTGGTAGGCGTTCCTGGACGGCCGAAAACGGTGACCTCACGCGTTCTCCTGACTATCTTTCTCCCCAGTGCCTCACTGGTCACAATAACTCCCACCTCGTGCCCAGCTTATCTCACGTGCGCAAGGTTTTCTCAGAGCCGATAACGGCAAGGAGATACGTTCCGTTTGCACACTGACTCGATCCCTCAAGTAAGTCTAGGCGCTATCAAGTTCGGTTGTGGAAATGGACAACGAGTACTCGTGTCATTTGTTACATTCTTCAGTGTGCTGCGCGGTCTCTCGACGGGTTCGCTCACACGGGCCGTCATCATGGATCACCTAGATTGGTTCGTGCCTGGATCCAAGGACGTTGAAGAGGAGGTAGTTGAACTCGCGAGGGTCTTCGTTCGGTGGATCCGTGCTCTGGAGATCGGCGGCGAGACAGCCGTGGTATCAGGACGCGTAAGTTTGGTTTAATTTTTCCGACCGTTCGATATCAACGAGTTATCTCTTCTGATTCTGATATGATGATGGCGCGCGCGCGTTTGAACATATACATATATTCACGGTCGAGCAGATTAGCATACGAAAAGGACCAGAAGTGGCGTCGGATATGATAGGTATGCATCACTCTGTAAGGCCGTCCGACCATGAATGTGATGAGTAGATGGACGGGGCGATGCGCAATTGGGCGAAGACGAGCGGGATTGCCTCGGGATGGGGAGAAGGAGAGCGGACGTGACGACGTCGAGAAAGGAAAGACTGAGAAAAAGAGTAAGAGAGAGAGAAAGAAAGAAAGAAATGCTTCTGAGGGAGTGCAAAGGATTGGCATCTCGGGGGTTATCTTAAAAGTCACTCAACACGTTACATTTACTATCTCATCATTGAAATGCCAAATGGGTTTACAGAACCGGAAACAGACTTATTGAGCCTCCGGAGATACGAGTGTCATGATCGTCTTCGTTATTATAAGAGGATCGGATACTAGGAATACATCAAGTGTATTAGGTGTTTTCGAGGGACTTGAGCACGGGGGCAAGTAATTTATTCACGTGACCTGAGCTACCCCAGTCGGGAATTATCGTATGTCCGGACTCCGCTTTCCCGCTCGACGTGATGCGTGACGATCTACTTCCCCGGCTCATCATCGAATATGCCGTCGCTTGGCTATCAGAATGGCTTTCCGACTCATCGGTAAGCCCTTCTACATGTCCCACATACCTACTACATAGCTTATACTAATCCCCTGCAGCATTTATTTTCCGCCGCTTGCGGGAATGTAGTTATCTACTTTCAAAAAATTCTTTCTCGCCCCCTCATTTAAATGACGCCTATCCATTCGCTTCCCGCCACAAGTTCACCCGCCCAACCGCCTTGAAAGAGATCCGTGAGACATCGATATGGCGACTGCAGGTTCTTCGCCCCATCCTCCTTCTCCGCGTCCCAAACTTATTTCATTGCCTCCCTCCGCCGATCTCCGATACCTTTGGCCGCCCACTGGTTTTTCTCACACTCACATCCCTCCAATCCCTCACATGCTCCGTCAAAGACGCACTACTCCAATATGCGTCTGCGCCTTCATCTCAGATTCCTCCGAGATCACTGTGCCCAATCATTCACCAGTCCTTTTCCGCTCCGATACCTCATCTTTGTCGATCTCGCCGACGTCTCCATTCAATTTTAGAAGTCTGTGGGTCCAATCCTCGTCTTGTCGCGTCCATTGAATCCCAAAATAAAGGATTGCGATCTCTTTCATGGGTTCTAAGCGTACTTATATGTACCATGATCTCCTGGAATGCTTGCAGCGGGTAAGTGGTCACCAAAGGTCCTGTATGTTTCGGGGGTGCACACAGATTGATCTCGAGTTCATTTTCAGCCTTTGTGCTCAATTGTTCCTGAGTACATCCGAACACTTGGTCGGTGGCACGAAGCCTTCAACAAGCACGCGCGATGGGATCGTGTTTTTCCTAAGATCATGACGTCACCGTTGCACCAATAGTCGCGTCGTCGCCATAGACACCCGGGGACGTGGACGGGTGTGTTGGATCTGTGTCACGTTTTGATCAAGGATCAGACGGACGCTTCTGCTGTCGGCGGCGGGCCGATAAAGGACGTAAAGGAGATACGGAGACAGGGTCCGTATGTGTGGAGAAGGAGGATACGGCGGATGGGTTTACGCGGATGGTGCATTTGTTTAGAGCTGAGTCGTTGGGCGTGCAATCTGAGGTGAGTTTCCACGTTTTTTTGGGTCATCGGGAACTGACTGCACTCGGACAGCTGCTGCAACCGCACGTCGGTACTTTGAGGCTGGAGGCGAACGGATGCGATACACGTTCCCTACACTCATCACTTCGAGCATCAAGCTCTGTCGGGGGTACAAAATTCGTGAACATTTGGTGAGATCTCCTTTTCCTTATGGTCTTTTTTTGCATTTCTTTTAACCTCAACAACGAGCAGGAAGACGACTGGCAATCGAAAGTGACTACCGTCCTCAACTTCGTGCACGAATGCACCTCCATGCAAGCCGACTCTCCCTCGCTCGCCCTCCGTCTCTTCATCCTCGCCGCCCAAATCGCCTCCAAATGTGGTTCCGGGTTCGAAGATCTCGCTTACGACCTGTACGTCCAAGACTCGGTTTCGGAGAGCCGAGCGCAATTGGCAGCGTTCACGTTGATCATCAGACGTTGCAGGGTGCGAAGGTGTTCGAGGTGGATGGGTATGACACGTTGATCACCAAGGCTGCGTTGCATTGGGCCAAGCTGTCGAAGAAACCGCATCAGGCGGTGCATGCTGCGAGTCATTTGTGGTGGCAGGAGAGTGGGAGCGAGGGGATGGGAGAGCGAAGGAAAGGGCCAAGGGAAAGGAGGATGGGGAGGTGCCAAGGCGGTGAGTTTCGGTCCGCTCTGTTGATCGTGACTGACGGGTTATCGGCAGTACCCACACCAAGACAGCAAACGGGTGCTGGGATACATGACAAAGTCGTTGCGGATCACGCATTCGGCGACAGAGGAGATCGTCACTGTTCAGATATACTGTGACACGCTCGATCAGCATCTGTATTACTGTGATCGCGGGGCACCTGCTGTGCGAACAGATTGCCCCAAAATTCATCGTGTCGCTCATCACGTCCTCCCATCTACGCCGACACCTCTCCCTCGTCTTCAGCTTCGTACCTGCACCCGTTGCAACGAATCGAAGGGGTTGCGTCTCCTGACATGATCCAACGACATTTCCGGAACACGTTCAAGTGTATTCATTCGAAGAAGACGTCGGAGACTCCGGGGCGGTATGAAGAACGATGGAGCTCGTTAACCCAGCTTACCAGGCATCTCCGGTGTCGTTACCAACCGTCTGGGAGCGATAGAGGACATCGAGGAAGCAGGCATCTATTCCAGAGAAGCACTGAAGCTTTGCCCAGAAGGGCACCCAAATTGTTCAACGTCGTTGAGAAATGTTGGACTCTCTATCTCTCCTCTCGTTGCAAGCGGCTTGGAGATACGGACCTCAACGAGGCCATCATCCTCGCGAGACAAGACCTCGACCTTTGCCCGTCAGGGCACCCGGGTCGATCAACTTCGTTGAACAATGACAATGTTGCAAGCCACATCGGAACTGACTTTGACAGACGAGAGATATTTCCTTGCTGTTGGTCGCCAAAGGCGAAAGCGAGCTCTTCGCCGTCTGCAGCGAACTATCTATCGTCGCTGAGCGTATCCAGGGTCTCGCCACGTTCACGCGGTTGGGTACAATTTTGCCACGGTATCCCAAACACGGAGCAACCCTTTGACTCTGCATTGGGCTCCACGACGGCCGGTTTACCGTGGAACGGATCATGGGATGCAAGCTAGAGAATCCGGAGTTTGCCTACCTGCCAGTGTCTGCTTGTCATACGACGGTAGGAAACGAGGAGAGTCCGGACGAGGTAGTCCACCTGGCGGCGGCCATGCATTTGCAGGGTTCCGGTCTGTGATTGGGACGATGTGGGCAGTGGATGACGCACATACTACTAACAAGATCATGTCCAAGTTGTACGAGAATATGTTGGATGGATGTGGTCGGCTGGATCACACTCGAGCGGCATTAGCGCTGCAGAGGACGATGAACTCATTGGCTGGTCTGACTCGCGAATACGTCACATCGGTGGCCCAGACAGGCCGACGTAAACCGGAGATGCGGCCTTTAGAACCATCCCGACCGAGTTGATGCTCAAGGATCCGGGCCTTCGTCCGCTCGTTGAGAACGCATGCATTGTTGGCTGGATGGGCCACAAAAGACATATCATGACCTACTGTATCGTAAGTCCTTACAATCTCTCGTTGTTGTATTTCCACATTATCCCCAGCCAACCGTCCCCACCATTTTTTCCATCTGAAATTAGACACTGACGGCCGCAGAATTTCATTAGCGCGCTAAGAAAGAGTTCAATCTCGTCATCATGTCCCGACGACGGGTCGCGGTGGAATCTTGGACAGCCGAAGGAAGCGCTGATAAGATGAGGGCCAACTTTGCGGGCTGGGAACTACGGTGCGCGTGATCTGCTGCAGTCTTTTCGGTCGCGTGCTCTTATCACCATATGGTTCCCGTCACGCAGGATCCAGAAATTTCTCGCACTCGTCCCGTCGACTCTCAACTAGAACTTCATGGACCGAGCTCCACTGAGCACGTGGGTGCTTGGTGATTCGTGCCATCGCGAGTGTGCGGTTTTGTGTTGGGGAAGCGTTGGTCTGATTATTACCTTCTTTGTTTTGTGCGCGTACACAGCCTATGATACCGAGCACAAGGATCTTCCATCGCCGTGAGCACTCGCCTTCCGCATTCGTTCCGTTCTGTCGCTCACTAACCCCTAATCAATCTTTTGCATCTATTCGTGGGTTCGCATTCCCGGTCACTTCGTGTGAAACATACCCTCGTTTCATGTATCCCTCCCCGAACAACGGATTTTCGGACCCGTAATTCGTCCCGCGTTCTAGGTCGAAGACGCAGCCGTTCTTGGCAACTGATCCTCCCGTCTGTCGTCCGGCGCGCCAATCGGGTCGCTAGTCACTCCGTTACGCCAGCGCCACGGACATGCAGGCTGCGTCCCGGTTAAACCAACACGTCTGACATCTGCCGGACGGACCCGAGCAAGAAGAGCGGGGTCGGTAAATGAGGGCGGCGATGGAGATATCGCTGAGCAGGGAGAACAAAGAGGTGATGAAGGTTGTGAGGAGCACGGCTACGGTCGAGGAGGTGAACTCGGGTTCGGGTTTGGACGTCGACAAGAAACAGGATTTGCAAGCTGCAATAGGATACGAATTCCATCTTGGCGAGTTACTCGCCAAGGCGACCACACATCCATCGCTTACGACGTCGGCAAGATCGTCTAAGACCTTCGTCTTATCAGCGTTTGGAATTCCTCGATATGATGGTGAGGCCTCGCGGCAGTCCTTCTCGATGTTCACTTTAAACTTAGCTGTGTTCGACTTGACCATAATGTGCCTTCTTTTCCAACAATATCCGGATGCTATGTGTGGTCAACTCTCCGCCGCTCGTTCCCTTTCCGTCTGAGGACCTACTCTCGCGTAGTTCTCGTCGCACCCGAAGGGTGGTGATATGCCCTCCGTATACATGGGTGTGGTTCTCTACTACCTCGCACTTCTCGCGATACGAGACGAGGCGATAGAGAAGGCCAGCGTTTGGCCAGCGTAAACCTTTTTCAAACTCTTTCTTCTCGTTTCTACTGTATATTCTAGCGATTCTTACTATTCGGACACCCACATAGGACGTTGGTTTCCCAATGCAATACTTGTACTTGTTTTACACCGAGCACGCTTGTCAGACTCTGAGCCAAACATAATAAAATATCATCATATCTAACTCCGGCTTCAAACGTTTGGCCTTTCACACGGACGGCGCGGCTGAGACAGGCAACGTTATCACTCCGCAACTCTCGACGTTCATCGAAAAGACGTTAGCGCTCGAAAACATCACCGGACTGTCCGTCGCAGTCATCCCAAAGCATGGCCAACCCGAGTTTCACAACTGGGGATATCGAACGGAGGATCAGGATCAAGTCACTCTAGACGTACGTGCGGTCTACACACTGTTGGCTGGCGTCTCGAATCTCCTATCGTGATATTCCAGACACTGTTCCACATGGCGTCTGTATCCAAGGCGTTCTGTGCGACCGCGCTGGGTCTGCTCATCGACGACTTTGAAAACGGCAACAACGTCACTGCGCTCCCGTCTGGCGTGACCGAGTTGACCTGGCACACGCGACTGCGGGACGTGTTGCCAGACTGACAGCTCAAGGACCAGTGGGCATCGGAGAGAGCCAGCCTGCGGGATATTCTTTCTCGCGTCTGTGGGGTGCCGCGGTGAGTTTGTATTCTTGCGTCGTTGCTTGCTCGTGGCATCCACGCTCATGCGACCACTGCTAGCCATGACGCTTCGTACGGACCGTCGGACACACCAGAGGACATGACCAGGCGATTGAGATATCTACCACCAGCGTTTGAGCTCCGAGAACACTGGTCATACAACAACATCGTAAGCCAGCTCTGTCTTTTATGCTTATATGCGAATTCATTCGCATCAGATGTACATGGTAGCCGCCCAGGTCATCGAGACGTACTCTGGCCGACCGTACACATCGTTTGTGGAAGAACGCATCTTTGCGCCGCTGGAGATGTCATCTTCAACGTTTCCTCACACCAAAGCCGAGGCGACTGGCAAGTTCACTCAGGGGTGGACGAAGGAGGGCCGCAGGGCGTTGTGCTTTACAGAAGAAATGGTTTCCGTGATGGCTGGCCCGGGAGGGATCATATCGAATTCCGTGGATATGGTTCGTCTTTGGATGCTTCCTTCAATGTTCGCACGCAGGCCAAATGGATCTCGACGTGGATCAGAAAAGGCGTTCATGACAATCGAACTATCGTTCCACCATCTGTATACCAGAACGCGTCGTACTCTTACTCCGTTGGTGCCGACCACCCAGCGGACCCGGAACACTCCATCATTGGATATGGCATGGGTTGGTTCCGTAGCTCATACCGCGCGGGTACGACGTGAGAATTGGATATTTTGGCCTCTCATGTCCGATAGCTGATGCGGCTCTCCAGGTTGTCTATCACACAAGCTCCGTTCCTGGGCTTTCTACCTCTGTCTCTTTCCTTCCGAGTGACGAGATCGGTGTGACTGTATTTGCAAATGGTGAAAGCAAGGCTGAGCCCGTGGCGCTGATTTCGGAACGCATTCTTGATTCGGCGCTGCACCTGTCTAGCTCATTGATTCCCGCTAGGTAGGGCTTCTCTTCCTTTCTCTTCCTTCGTCCTGCTGACGGATGGCCCAGCTCTCGTTCTAATAACGTCGTGGCGACAGAGCCGAGTTCCGACGCGGAGAACTCTACGTTATCTTTGGATGCCCTTGCTGGGACATACACCAATCCCGGTTACGGATCCTTTACGCTGTGTGCACCCTCTAGCGCATCTTCATACTGCGCCGACCTTCGATCCAATTTTACTGCCGTGGACAGCTTACAAGGCAGCCCAAGCCCTTCCGGCGAGCTGCTCGCGGAATGGCCTCGCATATGGTCTTCGCACGTTCGCATGCGTGCTAGGCGTGGTGCCACGTTCGAGTTCTACCTCACGACCCCATACCCGAACGGATTTGGCAAGGATGGGACGCCCTTTGAAAGGTTGGATGTCGGTGCGAGGGAAAGGTGGGCTGAATTTGTTGTGGAAGACGGGGAGGTGGTCGGGTTTGGTTTGAGTGGACTGGTGGGCGAGATGACAGAGATAAAACGCTCGTGGGAGGGGCGTGGCCCGCTGTACTGCGCCCAACGCGCCGTCCATGCACGCATGTGCATGATCATCAAGCATGCCTACATATGATCAAACAGCAACGATGATATACCCCGGTGTACCGCATCGTGGTTCCTGGTGTGTCCCGCGCACACGTTCAAGTTACGAAAGTCGGGTGATAACAAGGCACACTCTGTTCGATTCGTGCCACGCGACGTTCAGACCACGAGGCAGCCTCGAGGCTACGACGTGGGTGTTACACGTCGACTGCGGAGCCCCAATTTCTGATCAAGGCGAGTACGTACGATTCAGAGCTGCTCGTAGTTGGGATAGTCGACGTTCAAGTGGAAAAATGGCTGGCGGAGGTCGGAACCAGGCACGCGCGGATCATCAACTACATATTCGACCACAACATACAAGAGTCGGTGCGGCGAAATGGAAGTCCACAAGGCAACCTCGTGAAGAAGCTTAATACCCCGCCCTATCACCACCGCACCATCATATCAACTTCCTCTTTCTGTGCGTCGTGCGCAAAGTCAGTTTATTTCTTATTTCTATCTTCTCTTTTATTCTCTCGTGCTCATCGGTCCTTTTTTCCTCTTGTTTGGCATCTGCATCGACTTATTTCTCCTCGCGATGCACACGCAAACGTCATTCTGTCTCACTACCTTTGTCTGGTTTTTTGCGCATCTCCTACATGTTCGCGCACATGGTTATGTCGCGCAGGTAACCATCGACGGAACGGCATGCAGCGGAAATGTGCCAAACGCTGAACCAACCCCGTCCATCGTTCGCCAGATAAATACCATCGACCCCGTAAAGGGTGCTTCAAATCCATACCTGAACTGCGGTCAGGATGCACAGAAAGCCTCCCTCGTTGCAGACGCGAATCCCGGAAGTCAATTGCAATTTCTCTGGTTGGATGGAGACGTCACCAACGTGAGTTTTTTCATATCTTTCTCGGAGAATAAACGGGTTTCCAACCGTTCGCGGATAGTGGCCACACAACATTGGTCCCCTCATGACCTATATGGCGTCGTGTGGTAATACTACGTGTGACCAGTATGATCCTACCGATGCCGAGTGGTTCAAGATCGAGGAAACCGGCCTCGAACCGGGCAACATCACCTGGTATCAGCAGAACATCAGTATGTCTGTCCTGTTAATATCCTCATGTGCCTCTTCGTTGACGCGTTCCTTGAATAAGTGAACCGTAGTCCGGCCAACGTCACCATCCCATCCACGTTGCAAAGCGGGCAATATCTCATTCGACACGAGATCATCGCGCTCCATCTTGCCACCACGGTAGGTGGTGCGGAGTTCTATCCGTCTTGCACACAGGTAATGCTGCGCACCGTTCGTCTCTCCACCAGAGTGTTCAATCCTCGTCCTTGATGCAGGTCAACGTCGGAGGATCGCAAGTCGGAATGGCTACTGCGAGTGAAGAAGTCACGTTCCCCGGAGCTATTCAGACACCGATCCCGGGATTTACGATCCCACCGTTTTCAATACGCCGACACAATACACTTTTCCGGGCCCGTCCATCGCTTCGTTTATTTCGGGCACGAACACGTCCGGTTCGTCTTCAGGAACAGGAACCAGCTCGGACGGCGGCGCATCACCCTCGAGTACGCCATCTGCGACTGCCTCCCCCGGCTCTAGTACGACGTGCATCGTTCGCCAGAATACATTCACCATACAGAGGAAGCGGAGTATGTTTCGCGGCATGGCTGCATGGATCAGGTCGATTGGTTCCTGAACGTGGACGTCATCACCCGGCAATTATCTATGCTTTTGATATGGATATATGATTATGCCGCGCGGCGACGGGACGCAGAGGCGTGTCTGCAGGTCTGATTCCTGGAAGCACTCTCATCACTCTCAGTAAACTTCAGATAACTCACTTTCATCATGCATGACCATGGGATACGAGCATCATTGTTCGGTATGCCACATATCTCGAATACATTTGTCGATGCTAACAAGACAATCTAGGCAGAGATGAGCTTGGTACAGCTCTACGTACCAACGGAAGTAGGCCGCGACACTCAAGGATGTTTGTATTCCGATACTGGTCTTTTGATTTCCATTCATGAGCTCTTCCGCAGTTGAACCCTCAATCCTTTCCAGCGCTCTTTCGTCAGTGAAATCAGGAGATTCGAGGACATGGATCGTGGGTTTTTTTTTTCTTTGCTTCCCAGATAGAGCGGGAACAGGACGTGATACCGGTTCGTCCTTCTTCATGACTCAACACCTCTTGTCACGGACTGCGGCCCACAATATCGACGAGCTTGACGTCACCTTGGCAGAAAACGAGACCAGACTTTTTTGCAGATGAACGAGACCTGCAAACTACTGTGCGAACGTACAATGGAACTTTCAGGCACGCTGTGTCTTGAGGGAGGAAGCGGGCTTCTTTGTCAAGGTAAGTCGTCTGGATATTCGACACGTCTTCCACTTGCCTCACGCTGTGACATCATTCATCCTTCGTCGTTTGGATAGATGACCGACGTCCCTTCTTGTGGTTGTCGTGCTCAACTCCAGCGGAGAGCTCGCATCGTAATCACATTATAGACGCGAACAAATTGATGACTACGAGCATGAGATTGTTAGCTGCGGTGACTTTAAGGTATGGTCATCACAGTTCACCCATACACTCCTGCTTGACACGTCTTTAAGTAATTGTTGCAGGAGGCACTTGATCATGTCCACCCATCCGACTCGTTCCAGATCGCGTTGGCGACGCCGCCGCCACCGCCCTCCCAGCATGGAAAACATACCCGACAAAGGCAGCCCATGGTCTCGGATCTCGTTTGAGGTGCCATGTTTGTCATTGGAGCGACACTACCCACTGATCAAGCTTACTCACAATGGTGTACAATATATTACAACAACAGCCAGTTGGTAAGTAAAAATTAGTCGATTCCACGCCTCAGATGCTCACAGCCTCGACAACGAATAGGTCGTGTTTCATGCGTGAAGCAAATAACGACGCCGAAGTCGATGAGAGGAACTATATATGTATTAGGCGATTTCGGAAGATAATGAGTGTGGCGAAACGTGAACATTCCATTATTATTCAATGGTTTAAGTTTAACCGTTCGCGTTTAGGGGATTTGGTGTTTTGAACAAAAAGTTGGTGGCAAGACAAGCCTACTTTCGGTGAATCGAGGAAGCAAACGACGTGACGAAAGCGATCGGTTTTGCCTCGTGTCTTGAACGATATGACCTTGCAGAACGCGTCTTCTTGAACGGCAAGATTATCGAGAGCCAAGTCCATATCAGAATCACGTCGCAAAAGGGTTCCACCACACCGATGAACACACCTGGGTGGGGGACATGGGATTCCAACGACGAGAACATCGCTGTATGTGGACATATATCTCTGGTGAAACATGTTCACCATGAATTTTCGCAGGGGATTGCCTCAAGTTCCATGCTGTTTTACATCCTAGTCCGGATCATCTCGCCGATTACATTATCTTTGCCTCTGCTGCGAAATCGAAACGTCAGGCGGCCTTCGGCGATGAGTAGTGGGGGTGATCTATATGGTACAAACCCGTATTATTCACCAGCGTCGACAATTTAATGTTGGTCTTAGGTATAGAGTTCTTTGTATGCTGGGACCCGGATAATCTTCCTCCTCGCGTTCATGAGGTAAGAATAGGACGGCTCCGACTTTCGACCGTGACGACAAACGCCAAGATACACTAAACTCAAACACCGTTTCATACGTGCCCTTGAACGTCCAGAACACCTCCATTCCGTCAAATTGGGGCTCACTGCTTCTTTTCGCGTACTTATCGTTGATCACGTGTAACATTATTCCAGGCGGCCCTTAATTCCCTCGTCCCCAACTTTTTACTCTATCGAATCCATTCTCAAATACGCATTTGACTTTTTGATATCGCACGCAGGAGCGTCTCTTCGTCGAGAGAACTATCTGGGCGTGTGAGTTGTCGGAGTCCAATCCAACGTCGAAAATGTTCCACGTACCAGACTATACGTGTACATATTAGTACATACACACCTCAAAATCTATGTCGTCGTTACTTTGTTCTTCTATCCCTCTGTCCACTCCGCCGACTCCCGGCAATAACCCGGCCGTTTCCCAAGTTGTATCGGCGGTCGAGATTGCCGATACTCCTTCAATTCCCATCATGCCCCTCCCCACATTGCAACATGGGAACTCACCACATGGGCTGGACGGTACTATCGTCACCAACGCAAATTTGGTCTTTCCAACTGGCCACGAAATACAGGGAAATCAGTTTGAACACTTGGTGATTCCAGTAGTTACTTATAATCATAATTTTCTGATTATGCTTCAGTCCCAAAGCTATATGGGTGACCCTTCTGCTCCATACCTCCACTTGGAGGTCTCCCGTGCGAGACGAGCGGTCTTAAGGGCGCATATGCGTCTTGCGGCTTGCGAAGTTTCAGAGCATACGTCGTGTACGCGGCTCAATCGTCTCAAATTTCAACACTTCAAGAAGGCCCTCGAAGTGGCGAACACCGATGTTGGTCAGTGGTATGACACGATTCGCCACTCCGGGCAACCCCTTCATTCAAATAACTTTCTACGACGCCGTCGTCGGCGTAATCGCACCAGTAAGGCAGTCGAAGGCGTTTGCATACATCTGTCTTCTAACTAATGACAAGATTTGCGTCGCAGTACTATCACGGTTGATGACGATGAATTTTATGTGGATCTACAATAGTCGCTCTTTTGTTCCATCCCATTGTGTTGTATCTATGACATATGTACTAGGCCCTGAAATTTCTTATCCGAGTAATAATTGTTTCACCTTGCGTTTGCAACCTTGCCCTTTTCATCATGTTGAAGTTCACGCACTCCGACTGCTTTCAAAAGCTCAGTGCAACCGCAACGCCTTCCAATGGCCGTGAAGTTGCGACCATGGACAAGATTGTCAAACGCGAGTTGTCGGGGCGGTGTCTTAACGAAGAGTACATCAAGCAGGATCCTCTCGAATCCGACAACTTAATCGAACGACTATTCGAGCGCCGGACAGTGAGAATCACTGCAGGTCAACTAAACAACAGATACAAGGGGTTTATCGCGGCCCGTGATGGAGGAGACAAAGACACAACGCCTGCTGAGCCTGCTCGCCAATCTGATGGCACAGGATCATCTCCGTACAATCTTCGGCCTCGCCCCCTTCGGCCTCTTCGGCCCCCCCCCACGTCCGAGTCGACGGACCACGATTCCAAGCTGGTGCATCTCCAAGAGATATACGACACGGAGACGGAAAAGTGGAATATAACCTCTTTTCATCCCAGCGAGGCTGACGTAGCCACTCTGCAGGTACGTCCCATTCTGGATGGACCTGCACCTCTGAAGGCTGATATCATCTAGCCTCAAGAAATACCAATACCTGGTATTTCTACATCACTGGGATGTAGCACGAACAATGTTGCAGAGGACGAGGTAGAGAAAACCGATCTTGATGAAGAAGATTCCGCGTCTTTCATGGAAGGCGCCCCTCGAAAAGGAGCGGCTTACGACGGGGACTCAGCGCGGGATAAGGATTATTATGAAGGGACTCAAAGCAAGAAAAAGAAAGAAGGGCGTGCACCGAGCTTTCCTTTAGAGGCTCGGTGGGCCACGTTCTTGAACACGCTTGCCGCCGTATCGTCTTCGGCGCGATTCAGTCACAAACTATTTTGGTATGGCTGTTTCTCCACCAAGCCGCTGCCATCAGGGGAAGGGCAGACCAAGTGGGATCGCAAACCCGACTTGATCCTCCTGGAACGGGAGGACGGTCTTCTCAATTTGGAGAAGACTACTTGGAAAAGTATCAAGGCACTCGGCGAACTCACCACATCTAAATTCTCGAAATCTTCGACTCTCAACAAGTCCCTCACCACCAAGGTTTATATCTTGCTCTGTTCCCAACCCTGGCGACGTTATGTTCTCGCCATGTCCATCGCCTCCGACGAACTGCGGATACATCTGTTTGACCGCTCTGGCGTCGTGGTTTCCCCTCCCATCAAGTTCCACGCCAACATCGCAGAGACATGTCGAATCATCCAAGCCATCGCTAGCGCTGATGATGTCACTCTCGGTTACGATCCCACCCTACAAATCTTACCAAAACTTGACGGACAACCAACCACTCCCTTCGTCGGGACCGTCCAAATGGATGGTGCTACCTATAACATCGTCGAAGTTTTATGGACAAGCAACGGGTTTGTAGGGCGGTGCACTAGCATCTACCATGTTCGCCCGCAAGACGCTCCACCTCGGAACGACGGCGAAGAGGTCGATCAATACGACTATGTCCTGAAGGATGCTTGGCCCGAAGAACATGTGATGGAGCGTGAGGAAATAATCCTCGGGCGTATAGCTGGTATAGAAGGTGTCCCATCATTAATAAAAGCATGGACGGTACAGTACAAAGGGGCGGATGATACCACTCTGTGTCACCGACCCAGCGAGTGGGACATGAAGCTATCACCGCGCTACACCACTAGGGTCCACCGGCGTCTGTTAATGACCTCAATCGGTAGTCCCCTGTCATCGTTTAGATCACAACGAGAACTTCTTTGCGGTTTGATCACGGCACTCGAGGGTACGTATTGGTCAATGCTGTCTTGGACCCGATACTAAATGGTCCGAGTCTATTAGTTCACGAAAGACTTGTTTATCAAGGAAAAGTCTTACACAGAGATGTCAGCCCGAATAACATAGTTTTCAAGCGTTCGAACCAGCCTGGCGATCGACCGGCAGTGGTCATCGATTTTGACTACGCGCTCATGTTAGATGAGCCGAAGACCGCCCAATATCCCAAAGGAACTGTAAGTTTTTAATGGCTACAGTTTTTCTGTGCACTAACGTGTTGCGACAGGGCACGTTGCCGTTCGTATCATTGTCGGTCCTACGGCAAGTTACGGCAAACAAAAACCAACCACCGACTTTACATCACGAAATCGAGGACGACTTGGAAGCGTTTTTTTATGTTTTTATATGGATTTGTGTCCTTTACGCCGGCCCTAACGGCGTGCTCAGCACTGCACCCCAAAACAATCAATCCATTATCCAAACCTGGGGTGAGGCACCCATGCGATCTGGGCTGGAGAACGCTAGGCGTGCAAAGAGCGAGTTCATCTATGCTCCAAACGACACAATTCCGGGAGAGTTTTCGGAATACTTCAAGAATTTAGCACCACTGGCCATCGAATGGCAGGAAGAAGTGCGAAAAGAAGATGTTCGCAGGGTTAGGAGTGAGGCAAGGGCGAAGAGTGACGAACCCCCGTTGGAATCTGACGTGGTTTGGTTCTCTCACCAGAAGATTATAGATCTGATTCGTAAACACATTCACCTTGCTCAATGATCGTCGCCGTTGTTACTCCCCTCACCACTCCCATCCATTTACTGGTACGAAGTCTCCATCTCGTTAGGTAAACACGTTTATTACCTAAGACTACTTGGACTCCAAATTCCAATATAAAAGTCCGGAGTTCGTTTCAAGTTACCGCCGTGTTCAACCTTTTCTCACTACTACTTACTAAACATGGGGAAAGGCAAGCGGCCGTCCGATGATACCACTAGTACTGCTACGTTTCTCAAGAAGATGAGGACAACGAGTCCTAGTCGTCGAAGCCGGCGAGCGGGTAAAGGCGTTGGAGGCGCCGTCGAGCAACTGAAGAGGGTCGGCAATGCTGTCGGCGGGCCCGGTCCGAGGAAGAACCCGGATCAGTTCTCCACCAATGGAGAAGATCTCAACCCGATGGCACCCGGATCCCCAGCGACAAAAAGGGTAACTACCTGTTCTAATATCTCGTTCTAAATCCAGCCTGGATCCTGATTACTACCAGTCCTACGAACCTCGACGTGACTCAGAAACCCAACGTGCTTCCAAAGCTGCTGAACCAGGCGACCGATTCGGGTTCCAGCTCGTGAGTTTGATACACTCCCCCCTTTGCGACCGTCTAATGGACGTGTAGCCAGCTGAGCCTGAGGAGGAACGGCCAGCCGGGGAGGATGAGGAATGGCCAAGTGAATCGAAACTGCCATCTTTCGCCAGAGGGATGCAGAAAATTGCTGACGAGCGCAAACGTCAGGAGCAGCGACGGCGCGCCGGCCAACATCGCAGTCGTAACCAGGACGAGGCCTGCGAACCTAAGGACTCCGCCGAACTTTGCTTTCCTGGTGACGAAGATAGTGACGAAGAAGAAGAAGAAGAAGAAGAAGAAGAAGAAGAAGAAGAAGAAGAAGACTTACGCGACTATGGCGAGACTGAGAAACTCCCGACCGACGATGAGGCAGCCGAACGGTCAGAAGAGGATGAAGAGTTTCATAAGAAGGATACCGTAAGCGCAACACATAGCTTTCATCCTGATACTGACATGAGTGTAGGATCGATCCAGAAATCGAGAATCAGATGAGGAGGAGGCCAACGGTCACGAACAGCTGGCGAATGACCTGGTAAGTTCCCTGGAGATTGCGCCCCGGCGGTGTGACTGATGTATATACAGGATGTACTCGAGTCGCACTACGCCAAGAATCGCCGTCCTCAGCCCCCGTCGCCCTCTCGATTACGTCGCTTCCAACCGCAGGCAGGGGAACCTGAACGGGATCTGGCAGCAGATGCTGCTGAAGATGAAGATGAAGCTTCTCAGCTAACTCGAAACAAGCGTCACTCACAGACACCGAAACGGGACCGATGCACGAACCCTACTCAACTCGGCTTTTACCCACCTAGATGGAAGGACCTACTTGAAGAGTGTAAAATCGAGACTCGAACGTACGCGGCCGTTAGTGAACCCTGGCCGCAGAGTAAATTCGCGGTAAACGGTTTCATTTCGGACGCCATCCAGATGACGATGCAGAAGTGGAGGCGTGAACAGCAGACCGTCGAGAAGAGGTATTATCCTAAGTATCGTAAGTCTATGTGCAAGCTGGTACGTATATGGCTGGTTATATATGTCCCCACTAATGTTACCCTTTGTAGCTCTTCGAGGACCTAGCTTCGTGGCGCGGAGAACTGAAGAAAGTAGCAGCCGGCATAGTCCGCGCTCATTACGACCTATTTCCTCCCATGGACGCTCGTTTGTCAAAGGCCGAGACTCGCGCACACATCAAGCGTGCTGCAGAAGGTTTAATCAAGAAATCCGTATTTGCTCACGGTGGAAAAGACAACGAGGTATACCGTTTTCGTTGTTTTCAGTTGTGTTCATATAACTTCCTTCATATAGGGTCATACCAACAACTTCGGACACCCGGCCATCCGGGAACTTATTCATGTTTTTTTTTTCAGTCGTGATAATCGCATCGGGAATCTTCGCCCGACTGAGTTTGGGACTCGCATATCAAACAACACGCTCGCTTTCGCCGCTACCGCTGTAAGTAGCTTGATTCACATGTAGTAATCTATCTAACATTATCTTGACAGGTACGATGCATCCTAGATGGGTACAAATCGAACGGAAAAGCGCAGTTTCCTTATTTTAGTGGTGATGCGTACCGTCCCAAGTGGCGCAAATACACTGAGCTAATTGTACGGCTCGAGGGAAGCGATGTACACAATCGCAAATTCGAACGATTATGCTGCGAGATCGCACGCACAGGCATGTAAGTCACTTCTTAATTGGTACTTTTTGTCGTCCGATGTACTGATCGCACTAGTGCTAGCGGAGGTGGAGGTGGATTTGACTCGGATGGGCATACGAGTGATGAGGAAGACTACGGCGTTGATCTTGCTTAGACATTTGTTACGACGTTGGCTTGCATACATATATATGGCTTGTATACATATTTACTTGGTGAGAATGGTAACATCATCGTTTGAATGATGTATGTTGCACCAACTGTAGCGGCTCAGGACACTCCCATAACCAGTGCTGGCGCCCTGGCGGTGGGCGCGCAGGTGAGCGCGATGCGATCTTGGCCGAGAAGCGGACCGCGAAGGCAGCCAAAGGGACGACACCACCGGCCGCGCATACATCCTAGATGGCACCACTGGGGAAGCCGTATTTGCTGCTGCTGCTCCTGTCCCACCGACCGCTGTGCCATCCACACCGACCAAGTTCGCCGGGCTGGTATCTGACCCCATCACGCCCGCGTTCATCCGCGAGGCCAGTGCTGCGGACCTAGCGGAGTATGACGCCCTCTTCTCGCTCCTCGAGCCGAATACCTCGATCAATTGGGGCGCCCACACCCGCCCCGTGGACTTTGCAGGTGTCACATACAAGGCCCCCACCAGCGCGCGCACACTGCCATCGACCCCGCGATCTCCACGTTTTACCTTGACAGTGGCGCGTCTGTGGAGTCAAACGCCGTGTTATATTAACGGGTACACCCATTCAGGTACCGTTCTTCCTTTTGCAGTCGCATATATGCTTCTTGCTATCCACTACTGACGCCTCGATCCCTCTACCTTTGGTTTAGAACGACCTCTCAGAGAACTTCTCGCTTCTGAATTTCGCCAACCCCAATTTCCTGGATACGCGCGAAGATTTCAGGAAAAACTTCGAGAACGCTATCATCCGTGGTCGGGATTCATGTTCGTCAGCCGAGGTGCAAGCTGAATCCGAGAAGAAGCTCAAGGAGCTCGGTGGGCTCGTGACGAAGTTCATTATCCGGCGTACCAATGATCTGTTGTCAAAGTATCGTGAGTGCCACTCTTGTTATTGCAATCCAGCGTTGGCATCTGGACTCGCCCATAGTACCCGTCAAGTACGAACACGTCGTGTTTTGCAAACTATCCGCCTTCCAATTGTCCCTATATCGCCATTTCATTTCATCCCCTGAAATCAAGGCCCTACTGCGTGGCACTGAGTCACAACCTCTGAAAGCCATCAATATCTTGAAGAAGTTGTGTAATCACCCTGAATTACTTAACCTGCCGGACGATCTCAAAGGTTCAGAATTACTCATTCCTGAGGGATTTGTGGGCGCTTCTGGTAGTGGTAATGGCGGCGGCGGCAGTAGTAGTAGTGGAGGGAGGAATCAGGATAGAGGTGTGAAGTGCGAATGGGGTGGTAAGTTTGTCGTCTTGGATCTTGGAGAGGTAATTGACTTTCTCTGTACTCTTTGTTTGATTCTCATCGCCGTGCGTCCGATCGCATTTTCATTCTACAGATTCCTTCATCAAATCAAGGCTACGACGAACGACAAGATCGTGCTCATTAGCAATTATACCCAGACACTCGACCTCTTTGAGAAGCTGTGCCGAAGTACAAAGTACGTCGTGTCTGAATCTCTTCCTATTGAATATCATTCATATCATACTGCAAGGTATGGGTTTTTCCGTTTGGACGGGACTATGACAATCACGAAACGTCAAAAACTCGTCGATCAGTTTAACGACCCCACCGGAAAGGAGTTCATCTTCCTGCTCTCTTCGAAGGCCGGAGGATGCGGTATAAATCTCATTGGCGCAAACCGTTTAATTCTTTTTGATCCCGGTATGTATGTTCGCTCGCTTTGCATAGGCAAATGACCAACAAGACTCTCAAGATTGGAACCCTGCTGCCGATCAACAAGCTCTTGCTCGTGTGTGGCGTGATGGGCAAAAGAAAGAATGTATGCGAAGTCTCAAGATATTTCCGCGGCATCATGACTGACCTACGCACAGGCTTTGTCTACCGATTTATTTCCACTGGAACAATCGAAGAAAAGACATTCCAGCGACAAGCTTCCAAGCAGGCACTGTCCTCCGCAGTGGTGGGCGAGAAAGAAGACGCAGGGAGACACTTTTCGATCGAGTCTCTTCGACAACTCTTCACGTTCAACGAGAACACGATTTGCGACACGCACGACAACGTTTAAATGTAAGCGATGCAAGAATGGGAAGCAGGTCATCAAGAGTAGTGCCTTGCTGTATGGAGACGCGAGCACGTACGTGTATTTTGTGTATTCGAGCCAACCAAAGTGGTCAAGGAGCTGATCGATGTTCATTCTAGCTGGAATCATTTCCCTCAAACCCATCTCCCCCCGGTCCGTTGGGGGGGTTGGTGGCACCTCCGTCTTCGCTGTTGCAACTGGCACGATCAAACTGGTCATCGCGAAGGGATTACACCTCACCCTGCACGACGTGCTATTTGTCCCGTCGGCTACTGTCCGCCTCATCTCCGTGTCTGCGCTCTGCGCCTAAAACCGCTGCACTGCGCATTTCGACGACTCCACCTGCTGGGTCACCGCGCGGAACGGTGCTCGCATCCTTTCAGGTGTTCTCAGCTCGCGACGTCTCTATGCCCTGACCGGGGGCCAGCTGTCCGCTGAACATGCACTCCTTGCTCATCGCGCGCCCACCCTTCACACCTGGCACGGCCGCCTCGGGCATGCCAATTATCGCACGGTATATGACCTTGCGAAGTCTGGCCGCGCTGAAGGTATGCATGTCGACTTTTCTGTCACCCCTGGTACCTGTACCCATTGCACCCTCGGCAAGCAGACACGCTCGAGCGTACCGAAGGTCAGGGAGGGAAGCAGGGCGAGTAGGAAGTTGGGCATTATCCACGTCGACTTGATGGATTTTCCGGAACATGTCTCTGCACACGGACAGGTGTTCGCCCCGACATCACACACCTGCGTGACTTCCCACAGCTGACCGCCACCCCGCTCCTCTGTGACAACCGCAGTGCAGTCGTCTTGACCGAAGACCCCGTTTTCCATTCCCGAATGCGACACGTCCACACTAAATACCTTCACATTCGCCATCACGTTCGTCTTGTCCGCGTCAAGCTTCATGACGTCCGTTCCTCTTCTAATATTGCGGATATTTTTACTAAAGCCTTACCGCGCCCCGCTTTCTCCGATCTTCGTCTTCGTTTGGGCCTTGCCGATTCTAGTCGTGCGGGGGAGCCTCTGTGAGGAGCTCTTCTTCTCGTCCATTTTTCTCGTTCTTTTCCTCTCCTTCGTCTTTCCGTTTACCTCGCTGAGGAGGAGTGTTGGCGCAGCAACAGCGAGCCAATACTCAACCCCGCATTCCTTGTAACTCAATTACATATCCTTGGCACCTCGCCCGTATAAATACCTTACACCCCATACTCTGCCTCTCACTGTCCCGTTCCATTACGGTGCTGAGAGGTTGACGCGTGTTGCGTGTCTTAGTCTCTATAGTTTCGAACGAATGAGGATCGTGGGACTTGGACCGGAAATTGCCGCTTCGAAAGGTACTTAGTTCGATGGAACGTTGCATCAACGAATCTTTCTCTCAAACAAATTTGGCGACGACACAACAAGATTACCTCCGCCATCAGAAAATGGCATAGTTTTCGTCTATTTCCTTCGGCGACGCCCCAGGGGCTATCTGTACTTTCTCCACGCCGAGGCGTTCTTTGACACCGCCAACTGCCGTTCCCCGTTTGGCAGAACGGTTGCCAAAGGTTCCTTGTCCGCAATGCGCAAATACTTGATGTCCAATGGTGTACATCTCGACTCAACATCATCGCAGGCAACTTGAGAGGATTCGAAAAGTTCTCCAGGTGCCCGTCCGTTTCTTTTTTCAACCACTGACAAGTTCACAGGGCAGGGACGCTCGTCGTGTCCGTCAAGACCATCCAAGATATCCACTCACCCTCTGCCTCGGTTTCCCCGTCGTCATTCCCCGGATGGGTTGGCTAATTCCTTGTGTATCTCGCACAGTTTGCCCGTCTCATCGTCTGCTCAGAACGTCGAAGTCACAATCGAGGTTCGAGATTCCTAAGGTGAAGAATGCTATCTCTCTCGGATCTAGTGAACTGCCACTGACGCTGTTTCTCCTTGTTCGCAATAATCAGCCGCCGTAGTACCGGCGAATTCATCAAGCTCCAGCTCCCTCTCTGGGACGTGCCCGACTGGCACCTATTCTTCACGTTCAGGTATTTGCTTTGGGGCCACAGCAAGCGTTCGCGGTGGCTCAATCTGCAGAGCAACAAACCTCGGGTGCGACGGTGAAGAAATCTAATTTAGTGAACTGCCGCGGCCCGCTGATACTGTTTCTCTTTGTTCGTAATAATCAACCGCCGTAGTACCGGCGAATTTATCAAGCTCCAGCTACCTCTCTGGGATGTGCCCGAGTGGCACCTATTCTTCACGTTCAGGTATTTGCTTCGGGGCCACAGCAAGCGTTCGCGGCGGCTCAACCTGCAAAGCAACAAAGGGTTTTTGTTTGACGATTTGCAGGCATGAATGGTGCTCGTCCAGGTTGTCGTCCCGTTGCCGAGCAGAATACTGCTTTTTTGGAGTAAGTCTATGCGTGGTGTGCTCGTGGTGGGGGACATCAAAATACTGACGCCGGTTAAGGTGGCGGGCGATGGCCGATCACGACCTTCCGCGTTGAATCTAGACAAGTGGAAGTCGCCGACCGGCGCCACCGAAAAAAGTACAGATCGCGGAGCAACACCAGAGATCGGGGTCTACCAAATGGTCCTAAGCAAGAGCTAGTACGAAAAAGGGTGAATACTGCAGATGTTACATGGTTCCAGCATGATTGTTGCTCGTAAGTCATTGTTGAAGTCGGACCCGTGTTAGGCTCATTATTGCAGTGGTATGTTCATGTATTTTTTTTTCTTTGCCTGCTGTGGCTCGTATCCAAGTTTATTAGGCCATTGATGTAGGAGATCTTTTGCTCTACAGCATCAACTTGGACCAGTGACCGAGTGATGATCTTCTTGTTCACGAGTTTCATCAAACGGAGTGGGGTTATCGGGCACTTATGACGGGTAATTCATGTTTATTTCATTTCTCACCTTGCCGCATCTGCTCACAGAACCTGCCCTGGTGCATACGAGGAAGAGGATGGTGGCACTGACATTATCTCCATCAATAGTGAGGTTCGAAACCTACGAGCCTGTATAGCCTGGTATGGTCCTTGTTTATTTTTTGACCGAGTCAGACTGACCCTAGGACCTTCGGGTCTTCAGGGTGTGAAGCAGTTCCAATGTGAGGTCATGGCCATGATTTCCTTGACTACTTCCCACTTGAAAGTGTACGGCAAAAAGTCCCGGACAATGCATTTATGAATACAGGTTGTGGGTCGTGGTTGTACCCTGACAAGCTTGTGCTGCACAACCAGGTCGAGGATGATGTGTCCCTCGTGCACAGGGATGTGGGGTGCATGCTGAAGCACCCATCCCTGTCAACCTAAACATGTTGGTGTTGCTCACCCACAAGGTTGGGGGCCTCTGAGTCGTGATATGTCATAGTATGGAGTGCAGTTGACTTGTTGCTAGATCTGAACTTTAAGAGCAGTAGTAGCTTGTTGTGACGGTTGGAAATATATATGTTCTTGCTTTAGCCTCCAATAGTATTTTCATCAAAACTCTGCTGGAGTCAACACACTGTTATTTATGCAAACATTGTGATATCTTATTATACTTTAAGAGGTTATTAATACTCTGAATACTATGCTGCTCCATCATCATTGCCAATACTTCTAGACTTGACTGTGCAAAAATACTGCAAGGTCCTGTCATAATCTGAGAGATTATGAAAACCATGGACACTGAGCTACTCTATCATCATTATCAACACTTCTCAAACCTGGAGTACATAAACACACTGTCAGATCCAATTGTAGTCACCAATATTCCTATAGACTTTCATTTGAAACTATTGTTTAACAGCATAACAAAACTCTTTGATTGTGAATCATTTCTGCAAAATGCTACAACAATACTATCAGAGTAACAAACACTAAAAAATTCTACAATAGTTGATCATTGTAATAAACACTATGGGAGCACTGTGAGAGAGCTATGAAAGCACTGTCTAGTTAGACCCTCACTATGAGCACTATGAGCACTATAGAACTGTCCAGGACTGGCCAGCACTGGACAGCTATCCCTTGATTTGCTGATGCAGCATATCATTCGGGTTTCACGTCGGTTGGGTCCCAAATACTGATTGGAAAATTCGTCCTTCGTTCGTCAACGTCCACGAATTCAACCAGGGTGGCATAGAGGTGAGCGTTCCGAAATGACCCAGTTTAACATGAGTGAGCCATTGAAATGTCTGGAATTCTCGGGATCGCGCTTAAGTGAAAGAAACCAAGCTTCCTTAGTCTGTGATAAGCGGGAGCGGGAGGACGAAGAAAAGTACAAAGAGCCGCCTTACCTCGATGGCTAGATCACATAGTGTGGTGGACTCGGCAGACATCCCTCAGTCAACAACGCATGGTAACGATGACGGTCTTGAAAGTTGGCTCGTGGTTGGAGCGTGATTCCTTCGAGGAATCTTGGGGTGAGAAAAGCGTGCACCTGCCTGGATGAGGCTGCTCCGGTTCGATGTCGTCAGATAAGTGATGGCTTCTCGTGGGCGCTGGTCGACGATTGACGACCTGGGATTCTGAGCGGAATGGTGGTGAGTAGAAACGCGCGCCCATGATGTAATACGTCGAACATATCGTATGATGATGAAGACTTCTGTGTGGACGAGTTCGAACTCGGTGGAGAGTGCATCCTAAAAAAAAATGCTGACGAAGCTATACGGGTGTAAACACAGGACGACGAAAACGACGACAAGGCTCACAGGAACGATATCGTGATACCATAAGCGACAAATATTGGCGACGATGGCGTTCTTCAGAGGATTCTAAGGAGGTGTGCCGAACTTGTGAAAAACTCCGAGGAGATCCAGAACATGATCCAGAAATGATCCAGGTTCTCACGGGATATCAAGCTCAGCAAATATCCCTCATGAATCATGATCAGACAGTATGTCCCAGGACTAGCATCACCGAGCGCCAAGGAGACAAAGGAGGGGTGAAAGACAGAAAGACAGAAAATTGGTTGGCAAATTATGCGAACATAACCATTACCACACGAACCATCATTAATCGGTTATCTAATATGCCGTAGACGGTCTACTACGATTCCAGCCCTCACTTGTCGCAGCGAGGCTCCGCCTTGTAGTAAGTACGTTCGAGGACAAGCTGGCATAGTAAATACTGAAATCGTACGACCCTGCAGGTACTCCGCTGGGCAAGTTCGTAAACCAGCCTGCCGTGCGCGTCCACTGCCAGCGCAGTATACGATCCCTTGATACTACTGCTAAGGGATGTACTAGGTGGAAGTACTGCAGATTGGCAAGGCCGACGTCGGATAAATTAAACTTGATTTTCTGCGGCGTGTCACCAGTGAAGACGTATTTCTTGAGCACGTCACGGGACGGTTTACTTAACAGCTGATGACTACCATCGATCCATTTGCGAGTTTATCCGTCCAGATGTCGTATATTGGTTCGTGTACATTTGCTTGAACTCGATTGACTGCCCCAGTGGATCATGCTGAGATCCAAGGTAAGTCATGGACATACTACAGCTACATCGTCCAAGATATCTCACGTTAACTGGAATCAACTGCGTGTTCTCCAGTATGTATGTTCAGTGCGTCTTGTGAAACCGTCGTGAGCGTCGATATGAGCAAAGGCGACCTGAATGAACAAAGCCATCATGTGTCCTGGCCTAGAAGACCTGTAAACGGAGAACGACTTACTTTGCAACGGCCAGAACGTAAACTGCGTCATTTATTCAGTCATTCTGCTTCAGTCATACTCTGGTTTCCGACCTGGAGGTCAAGATCATCCCATTCCTGTGATCCACGGCGAGTTGATTGATGACATGGTGCAGGTCTGCAAACGACGTCCCCACGGAGCCACTGAATTTCGGCGCATCATCCAGCAAATGCAGCGAGGGTCGCGAGAGCGAAAAACAGTTGGCACATACGCGATTTTCCAGCTGTTCGCAAATAGGGTCGTTCCATCTTACCGGGTCTTGGATGCCCCACTCATTGATGGAATATACAATAGGGCGGGCAGTTGCGGCAATCGCGTTTTGCACGGTGCGAAGATAGACTAGCCCGTTCCGATTGCGAATGAGAACTGGAGGAGGAGATTCGTAGATTGACATTACCTCTTCGTTGACGGAAGGATTATAATCGGTAAAGTCGGTCGCGCTCACTACGAAGCAGTTGTCAAACTGAACACGTGATTGAGCGCCGGGAGCATGTAGTGAACGCTGGCATTGGGCGAACCTTCAAGAGATCTACACCACACGCAGCGTACGTGTATGCGTCAGTTGTTCGATATTGATATCTCGACTTCCATCCAGTGCTCCCACGCGCCGGCAAGGTCGCAAGAAAATAGTAGACACTAGCGAACAGGTGCATCGTCGATACGAGTTATTCACAGATAGTTGTTAGAATGCACTCACGCATCACCTTGAAGTCCGAACAGAAGGCCCAAACTGTACACTGGTCAGTTCAGAGTTCTTCCCAAAGGAAGAGGAGGTATTCATCGATCCTGATGATCGTGAGGACCTGACAAGCGAGAGAGAATCCGAGCCATAGTAACACAACACATGCGACCGGAATCGCTTCGCGTCGTCGAGGGGGGCGTCATGGCCTAATTACGGATAATGAGAATGCTGTTAAGATGGCAGAAAAGATGGTCACGTCACCTGTTTCACGAGCTCTTTTTGCAAATCGTGCCGGGCACCGATGATGTTGACCGTGCCGGTTTTCAGCTCGCCGGCGTGGGCAGACATGGACGAGTGCATGGCAATCAATTCCTTGAGTTCTGGAAGGAATGAGGTGGTGTCACGTATGGATTAATGGGAACCTGACCGGCTCTTTCTTTGAAGAAATGATGGCGTTGGGGATCAAGAGCAAATCGAGCTTTGCGACAGGCCACGCCACGATTCCTTATTGCATGGAAATTGGTGAGTGGGTTACATGTAAGCAGAAGAAAAGAGGTAGATCAAAACGCAAGTAAAGCCAGCCATTTTTGCGTCTAGATAAAGACCGTGGCGAGTGCAGAGGGACAGGGGAGGGTGACGCGAGAGCGGGTGAGGGTGAGGGTGGGTCCGGTTGAGTGAGGGCGACGGCGACGGAGAGACAAGGGCGGCAGAGGGTGATGCAAGGGAAAACTGAGGACGGAGGTAGTCGTCACCGGGGGGAGATGAGCTCGAAGGTGTGGACATGGGTGCAATTGTGGACATACCCCGAGTCGGACGAGAATATGAATATGGTCGTTCTGCCTGTAGTATATGGGGTCAGAGGTGTGCAATTCTAGACAAAGCCGATCAGTGCTTACAGTAAGGCTGGCACCAAGAGGCTCGGAGCGGTTTGTTGGCGAAATTAGGCCAGCACCGGTGCCAGGGTTGAAGGGAACTGGCGACGGGAGTAAAAGGTGAAAAAGGTGACGAAAAAGAGGGAGGGGGTGGGTTACACGAACGGACGC
>JBBPPB010000016.1:0-34852 GCA_038091755.1 Leccinum pallidistipes | reverse complement strand
TCAATTAGTTAGAAATATAATTAAAAATTTATCTATTGCTAGCATAGGTATTGGAGTTTTTAATACATTATCAATACCCCATCTATCGTAAATAATATTCCCAAATTTAATTAATATTTTATGTAAGGCTATACAATCAATATCCACATATTTTAAAGTTTAATTTTCTAATGACCATTTTTTATTTATAAATTGTTTACAGTAATTATTATAATCATCTAATTAAACTTCAAAATTATTAAAGTATTTATAATCAGGTACATTTTGAGATATATAATCAGCAGGAAATGTTTCAGATCCAAATAATTTTCTAGGAAAGATTTCTTTAGGAGTTTCAATTTTAAATGATTTACTTAAGTTATTTAAAGAACTAGGCTATAATAATAAACTAACTTTTATATTTAAACTAAATTTACCTCTGGAACTAGCTTTATCAATTTGTTTATTGTGATCTGCAATTTTTTCTGCATTAATAGTTTCGTATTTACTTTCTAATAATTCGGTTAATTGTTTTCTCAAGATATTAAGTTCATTTAAAATTTCTAATTTAGATTTTAAATTTAAAGGTTTATCTAATTTACTTTCTAGATTTTTAATTTTAGATTGTAATTGAATTAAAAAGTTATTTTTCATTTTTTTATTTTAAATATTTTATAACGGGAATGGATACCCTTTTTAACAGGAATGGATACCTTAATAATAGTAAAATTAAACAATATAATTTTATTATCTCTTTTAGGAGGGGGTTTAATAAAAATTAAAAATCATTAAGATTGAACAGGTAACATATTAAATGCATGGAATGGTATTGGACTAGCTAATGCCCATTCTAATGTATTAGCTGATTCAGCTTCAGTATCGTATTGTGATAATGATGTGAAGTAAGCAGGGATAGCCCAAGGATTATTATTTACTTCTTTTCCATTAACGAAAATATCATATATAATATATCCAAATAATACAGTAGCTACTACAGAAATTAATGATCCAAAACTAGAGATAGCATTCCATCCAGCAAAAGCATCAGGATAATCAGGTATTCTTCTAGGCATTCCAGCAAGACCTAAGAAATGTTGAGGGAAGAAAGTTAAATTTACTCCAATAAATAGTGTCCAGAAGTGAACTTGACCTAAGAATTCATTATAAGTTCTACCAGTTATTTTTGGAGCCCAATAATAGAATCCAGCAAATAAAGCAAAAACAGCTCCCATTGATAATACATAATGGAAGTGAGCAACTACGTAATAAGTATCATGTAATGCAATATCTAAACTAGCATTTGATAACACTACTCCAGTTAATCCACCTATTGTGAATAAAGCTAAGAATCCTAAAGCAAATATTAAAGGTGTAGTAAATCTTAAACTTCCACCATATAAAGTAGCTAACCAAGAGAAGATTTTAATACCTGTAGGAACAGCAATAATCATTGTAGCAGCAGTAAAGTAAGCTCTAGTATCAACATCTAACCCTACACTAAACATATGGTGAGACCAAACTAAGAAACCTAAAATACCAATAGAGAACATAGCATAAACCATACCTAAATAACCGAAAATTGGTTTACCTGAGAAAGTTGAAACAATATGACTAATAATACCAAATCCAGGAATTATTAAAATATAAACTTCAGGGTGACCAAAGAACCAGAAAAGATGTTGATATAATACTGGATCTCCACCTCCAGCTGGATCATAGAAACTAGTGTTAAAGTTTCTATCTGTTAATAACATAGTTATAGCTCCTGCTAACACAGGTAATGATAATAATAATAAGATAGCTGTTACAAAAATAGCCCATACAAATAAAGGTAATTTATGTAAGCTCATCCCATTAGTTCTCATATTTAATACTGTTGTTATGAAATTTATAGCACCTAATAATGAAGATACCCCAGCTAAGTGTAAACTAAAGATAGCTAAATCAACACTACCACCTGAATGTGATTGTATAGAAGATAATGGTGGATATACTGTCCATCCTGTTCCTGCTCCTTGTTCAACTAATGAACTTAATAATAATAAAATTAATGAAGGAGGTAATAACCAGAAACTAATGTTATTTAATCTAGGGAAAGCCATATCTGGAGCTCCACATTGTACAGGTAATAAGTAATTACCAAATCCACCTACTAAACCAGGCATAACCATGAAGAAAATCATTATGAAAGCATGAGCACTAATAATTACGTTAAATAATTGATGGTCTCCTGATAATATTTGTACTCCTGGAGACATTAATTCCATTCTAATAAGAACTGAAAATGCTGTCCCTATCATACCAGCAAATATTGAGAAAATTAAGTAAAGTGTTCCAATTTCTTTAGCATTTGTAGATAATAGCCAATTCAAAATTTAAAATTTACCAATTTAAGTTTTTAATAATAAAAACAAACTAATTAAGCCCTTTATTTTTCTAACAATAGAATATATATAAATTTATATATATATATAATTGTATTAATTTTATATTTATATATTTCAGTTTATGAAATATATTTTCTTTATATTCTTTTAATATTAAATCGGAATAGAGGCGATTCGAACACCCCAGAGTTGCCTCAGAACAATTAGCAATTGCCTTATCTTTCCAAATGATTACTATTCCTCTAATCACGATCAAAAATGAAAGTTTATATAAATTTAGTATTATGAATTATTTTTTTTCGGAATACTTAGATTTATTATTTATTTTTATGTAGTCTTTACCAGATTTGAACTGGTACTATTATCGTGAAGGGATAATGTACTACCCTTATACTAAAAGACCTAAATAAATTAAATAACTGTGCGAATTCTGGGTTTGAACCAAAACTTACAGTTTATGAGACTGTCGTGCAGACCTTTACACTATATCGCATAGTAAGTATATAATTTGTTATTATATAATTTTTTTAATGAACACTATCAATGAAACATTTTTACAAACAAAGAGACTCGAACTCTTAAGGAATTACTTCCACTCCTGCTTAAGAGGAGATTGTTTACCAAAATTTCAACATGTTTGCAAAGTTATATTATTTGTAAATATATTTTATAATTTATTCACTTCTTTTAATTATTTAATTATTAGTTTAATTTATTTAGGTGTCAAGAGGAATTGAACCTCTGAATAAGGTATTAACAGTACCCCGCAATAACCACTCTGCCATAACACCTTATATATATATTATATATATAATCAATAACTTTTTTTTTTAGTGAAATTTGTTATTTTAAATTTATTATTAATTTAATATGGTAGGCGCGACTCGAACACGCTTCTTCTCCCACCCAAAGGAAGTGATTAATCCAGTTCATCTTCTACCATTTAAACTCTTTAAATATTATAAATTAAAGTTACTTAACTCTTTTAAAGAAAAATAAAAAAAAGTTATTGATATATAAAGGTAAATTAAAATTAAATATTAATTAATTATAGAATTTCTTTAATTAGAGCAATTTGTTATATTCATATAAGTTATAAATTTTTAGTTTAATCTTTTTATAGTAAGGAGGGGTAGATAAATATTATTATATTTTGTTTCACACATATAATTTAATTCATTAATTAAGCTTTAATGCGTATATCTATTAAAAAGGTTATAAATAATATAAATTAAATAAATTAACTTTAGGGTTTGTATTTGCTATATTATATCGTAATTATTATAATAATTTATTTGATTAAATGTGTTAATAAATAACCTTTAAAATTACTAATAAATCAAACACTAATTTAAAATAAAGATAAACGTGATCCTATAAATGGATAATTGTTTTACTTTCTTATATTATTTATTAGCTAATTTTGTAATATATACTCTTATTACTTGTTGTAATGTGAAATAAGGTAAAACAGATTTAGACATTATAAAAATTAAGTAAATTATTGCTAATAAAGCAAAAGATAATTGATTTACAAAATAAAATGGTATTAATTGTGGCATATTATATGTTTCTTCTCTATTTGGCTCTTTAATGAACTATCTCTACTTTATTTGAAATTTAATTATTTCGTTAATAAAGTATAAGATAAATATCTCATAAAAATATTTACCATTAAATGAGGTAATTAGGGTTTATTTAAAAATAAAATTTATTAAATATATATAAATATATTTTAATAGAAAAGGCTTTTAACTTATCTAGGATAATCTAATTATTCTAGGATTAAATTATTAATTTATTAATAAACTGTGGAGATAATTATCTCTACACTTTTATCTTTGTATCTTTTAGGTTATTATTTTAATAAAAATATATAAATATATTATAAAAGTAGTTAATTTATTTTTATTACAATTTTAATTTTAATATAAAATAAATAATACTATAAGAATAGTAAAAATTTTTATAATTAAGGGTTAAGTTTACAGATGGTTCTGTAGTAAACCTGCAAAGTTTAATAATTTAAAGGTTCAATTCCTTCTTAACTCTCTAAAAATACTAAATTCTCTTAGTTCAATGGTTAGAACATCATTCTTCTAAAGTGTCAATTTTGGTTCGAGTCCAAAAGAGAATAAATAAAATATAAATCTATTTTAGATTTTAAATATTGTCACAGTGCATAAATATTAATTTAAGTATTATAGTTATTTTTCTAACTTTAGGATAGTTATTATACTTATAATTAATATGAAAATTTTTATTTAATCTTATATATATTAACTTAATTTAATCATGATTTTAGATCATATTGTTTAGAGTATTAAGTATAAATACTTACATTGCAGTTATTCTTATTATTTATTATTTTTAATAGTAAATTAAAGGTAGATTTTTATAATATTTTTATAAAACTTAATGTTAAATACTTATTTATTGGCTATTATTAATATATTAATTAATTTAATTGATGTATTAGTTGTTATATTACCTGTGTTATTATCAGTAGCTTTTATGACAATTGTAGAAAGAAAACAATTAGCTGCACACCAAAGAAGAGTTGGACCAACTGTAGTAGGTTATTATGGTATACTTCAACCTTTTGCAGATGCTTTAAAATTAATATTGAAAGAAACTGTTATTCCAAGTCAATCTAATAAAGTTTTATTCTATTTAGCTCCTGTTTCTACTTTAGTATTTAGTTTATTAGGTTGGGCTATAATACCATTTGGTCAAGGATTAACTTTATTTGATTTTTCATTAGGTATATTTTATACCTTAGCATTATCTTCTTTAGGAGTATATGGAATATTATTTGCAGGATGGTCAGCTAATTCTAAATATGCCTTTTTAGGGTCTTTAAGATCAACTGCTGCTATGATATCATATGAATTAATTTTAAGTTCTGCTATTTTAATTATTATTTTATTAACAGGTTCATTTAATTATTCAACTATTATTGAAGTTCAACAATCAATATGGTTTATAATTCCATTATGTCCCGTATTCATATTTTATTTTATTTCAATTTTAGCTGAAACAAGTAGAACACCATTTGATTTACAGGAAGCTGAATCTGAATTAGTTGCTGGTTTCTTCACTGAACATTCTGCTGTGCCTTTTGTGTTTTTCTTCTTAGCTGAATATTCTTCTATTATTTTATTTAGTTGTATTACATCTATATTATTCTTAGGTGGATATAATTTACCAGAAATAATAGTTAATGGTTCATATATAAATTTACAATCTATAATTTTAGGTTTAAAAACATGTATGATCTGTTTCTTATTTGTTTTATTCAGAGCTACTTTACCTAGATTAAGATATGATCAATTAATTTCTTTATGTTGGATTAATTTATTACCTATAGCTGTAGCTTTTATTATATTAGTACCAAGTATATTAGTAGCATTTGATATAGCACCTTACTAATATAATTTTATATTATTATTAACTTTTCTTAATCTTTTTTTTTTTTTTATTAAAATTTTATGTTTTAACATATTTAATATTAATTAACCCTCCATAAATCAAATTAAATTTAAGATAAGAAAATTAGGTTAAATTTCTTAATTTAGATTTAATAAATATATTAATAAAATTTCTTAAAAGAAGTTAATTAAATATCTGTATTTTTTATAAAAAAATTAATATAAATAATTACTTAAGTTATATTAAAACTTTAATAAAGCCTATAATTTAATGGTAGAATGTTATCTTGATGAGATAATCGTAGAAGTTCAAATCTTCTTGGGCTTATTATTTACCAATTAATAATTATAATTAATATTATAAATTATTAATTAATAAAAGAAGAATTATTGTTACAGTGAATAAAAATATATTTTTTTAATTCTAATATATTCAAAAGAAAAATAAATAAAATATTATATTTTAGTCAGTTATTTAAACTACTAATTTAATTATTACTAATATTTTAGATAATTATTAAATTAAATTATATAATTTATATTAAAAATTTATTATGAGATTACTTAAAAGTCACTCTTTACTTAGATTAGTTAATTCGTATGTAGTAGATTCACCTCAACCTTCAAATATCTCATATTTATGGAATTTTGGATCATTATTAGCTACTTGTTTAGTAATTCAAATCTTAACAGGATGTTTCTTAGCTATGCATTATCAACCACATGTAGATTTTGCTTTTAATAGTGTAGAACATATTATGAGAGATGTTAATAATGGGTGGTTAATTAGATATACTCATGCTAACGTTGCTTCTTTCTTCTTTATCTTTGTATATGGTCATATAGGTAGAAATATCTACTATGGGTCATATAAAACACCAAGAACATTAGCTTGGTCAATAGGAGTAATAATTTTAATCTTAATGATGGCTATTGGTTTCTTAGGTTATGTATTACCTTATGGTCAAATGAGTTTATGGGGTGCTACTGTTATTACTAATTTATTAAGTGCTATACCTATTTTTGGTCAAGATTTAGTAGAATTAATTTGGGGAGGATTCTCAGTATCTAATGCTACATTAAATAGATTCTTCTCATTACATTATATTTTACCATTCTTATTAGCAGCTTTAGCTTTAGCTCACTTAATTGCTTTACATACACATGGTTCAAATAATCCTAATGGTATATCATCAAATGGGGATAGATATGCAATTCACCCTTATTACATGTTTAAAGATCTTATAACAATATTCTTCTTCTTCTTAGCTTTATCAGTATTGGTATTCTATTATCCAAATTTATTAGGACATAGTGATAACTATGTTGAAGCTAATCCTATGAGTACACCTGCAAGTATTGTACCAGAATGGTACTTATTACCATATTATGCTATCTTAAGATCAATACCTAATAAATTATTAGGAGTAATAGCTATGTTTGGATCATTATTAATCTTATTAATATTACCTATTGTAGATGTATCAAGACAAAGAGGTAGCCAATTTAGACCAGCTATGAAATTAGCTTTCTGGTTCTTTGTATTTAATTTCTTCATTTTAATGTGGATTGGATCACAACATCCTAATGAACCTTTTGTATTTATTGGACAAGTATCAACATTCTTCTATTTTGCATGGTTTATAGTTATTGTTCCTGTAATAGGTTTAGTGGAAAATACTTTAATAGATATAGCTACAGAAGAATAAATTTTAATCTTAATAACCTTCAAATACAAAATTAAATTTATAATAATACTAGCATATATTCATATTATTATATTTTACATTAATTATTTTAAAACTCCCTCCTTATTAAATTAAAAATTATTAAAACCTTTTTTATTTTTTTTTAACAATTCAATATTGTTAAAAGTAACAATATAATATAAAATTACTTATATTATTCTTAAGCAATCTACTAAAAACATAAATATAATGTGTTTTATTAAATATTATTTATAATATATTTTATTAAATAATATTATTTAACTATAATTCAGTATTGTTTATAGTAAATATGTATATATTATTATATTTTTTATAATATATATACTATATAATATAATCGTAGGTGTTAATTTTTCTTTAAATTTATAATTTTTAAAATTTAACTTATTATGATAAAATTACATAATTTTCAATTTTTTCCTTATCATTTAGTAGAAGTTTCTCCTTGGCCTATAGTAATGAGTTTTGCTTTATTAAATTTAGCTATTGGGGCTGTAATGTATATGCACGGTTACTATTCTGGTGATCTTGTCTTAGAATTAGGATTCATATTAACTTTAGGTGGTATGACTTTCTGGTTTAGAGATGTAGGTAATGAAGCTAGTTTAGGAGGACATCACACAAAACAAGTTAAAAAAGGTTTAGAAATTGGATTCTTACTTTTTGTTGTTAGTGAAGTTTTTGCTTTCTTAAGTATTTTCTGGGCTTTCTTCCATTCTAGTTTAACTCCTGCTATTGAAATAGGAGGAGTATGGCCACCTCAAGGAATAACACCATTAAATCCTTTTGCAATACCATTATTAAATACAATATTATTAGTATCTTCAGGTGCTTTTGTAACTTATGGTCACCATGCTTTAATTAATGGTAACAGAAAAGATACTTTAAGAGGTTTAGAATTAACTGTTTTATTTGCTGTTCTTTTCACTTTCTTACAATATTTAGAATATGCTAATGCTACATTCTCAATCTCAGATTCAGTATTTGGAAGTGCTTTCTATTGTTCAACTGGTTTACATGGTATTCATGTTATAGTTGGAACTATATTTATAGTTGTACAATTAATTAGAACTATAAATTACCATGTTACAAATACTCACCATCAAGGATGTGAATCAGCTATTTTATATTGGCATTTTGTTGATATAGTATGGTTATTCTTATTTATTGCTGTGTATTACTGGGGAGGTTTATAGTTATGCTATTAATTACATAATTACTTTCTATTATTATTTTAATAAGTAAACTACATTATATAATTTATTTTAAATATTTTATTATAATAAATTATATAAAAATTTAATCCCTCGAAATTCTTAAATAAGAAAATAAACTTATATTTTAAATTAAAAAGTAATTTATTTCCAATTATTACAATAAATTACTTTTTCAATTATTTATAAAAGATTATAACTGTCAAATTATAAATAATTAGAATTATTCAATGTCCTTAAGGGTAATAAAGCTTTTAACTAAAACTTATGAATTTATCAATATTATTATTTTTAATTGGTATTTTAGGATTTATTTTAAATAGAAAAAATATAATCTTAATGATTATTGCTATAGAAATTATGCTTCTTGCTGTTACTTTATTAGTTTTAATTAGTTCATTTGGATTTGATGATACTATAGGGCAAACATTTAGTATATATATTATATCAATAGCTGGAGCAGAATCAGTAATAGGTTTAAGTATATTAGTAGCTTTTTATAGATTAAGAGGAAATATTTCTATAAGATCTTAAAATTTTATGTATTTATCAATTTTAATTTTCCCTTTATTAGGTTCTTTTGTAGCTGGTTTTATGGGTAGAAAAATAGGTATAACAGGATCTCATGTAATAACATGTACTTGTTTAAGTATTTCTTCTTTATTAGCAACAGTAGCATTCTATGAAGTTGGGATATGTGGTTCTCCTGTGTCAGTTTATTTATTTAATTGGGTTGATTCAGAATTTATGTCTATTTCATGGGAATTCTATTTTGATCAATTAACAGTATCTATGTTTATACCAGTGTTATATATATCAACATTAATACATATATATACAACATCTTATTTAGCAGAAGATCCTCATAATCAAAGATTCTTTTCTTACTTATCTTTATTCACTTTTTTCATGTTATTATTAGTTTCAGGTGCTAATTATTTTGTAATGTTTATAGGTTGGGAAGGTATTGGAGTAGTATCATATTTATTAATTAATTACTATTTTACAAGAATTCAAGCCAATAAAGCAGCTATTTTAGCTTTAACTATGAATAGAGTTGGTGATATGGGATTAAGTATAGGATTCTTTGCATTATTTGCTTTATTCGGATCTGTTGATTATTCAACAATATTTAGTTTAGTACCATTTATGAATGAAACAGCTATAACTGTAATTAGTTTATTATTGTTAATGGGAGCTATGGCTAAATCTGCTCAAATTCCTTTACATTCTTGGTTACCTGGTTCTATGGAAGCTCCTACACCAGTTAGTGCTTTATTACATGCTGCTACACTAGTTACAGCTGGTTTATATTTATTAATCAGATCATCTGCTATTTTAGAATTTAGTCCAACTGCTTTATTAATTATTACTTTAATTGGAGCAAGTACAGCTTTCTTTGCAGCTACTTGTGGATTAGTACAAAATGATTTAAAAAGAATAATCGCTTTCAGTACAATATCTCAATTAGGATATATGGTAATGGCTGTAGGTTTAAGTCAATATAATGTAGCATTAATGCATGTAGTAAACCATGCTTTCTTTAAAGCATTATTATTCTTAGGTGCTGGTGCAGTTATTCATAGTTTTGCTGATGAACAAGATATTAGAAAAATGGGTGGTTTAATTAAATTTTTACCATTTACATATACTGTTATGTTAGTAGGGTCTTTATCATTATTAGCTACACCATGGTTAAGTGGATTCTATAGTAAAGATTTAATAATAGAATTAGCTTATGGACAATACAGTTTTTCAGGGATATATGCTTATATATTAGGAAGTTTAACAGCTGGTTTAACAGCATTTTACTCATTCAGATTAATAAGTTTAGTATTCTTAACTGTACCAAATGGAATTAAAAATGTTTATTTAAATTCTCATGAATCTAATTTTGCTGTTGTTATTCCTTTATTTATTTTAGCTTTATTTAGTATATTCTTTGGATTTGTTTTCTCTGATTTATTTGTTGGAGTTGGTTCAGATTTCTTTGCTAATTCTATTTTTATTAACCCTAATAATATATCTATTATTGAAGCTGAATTTAGTTTACCTTTAATAATAAAATTATTACCTACTTTATTATCAATATTTGGTGCTACAAGTGCTATATTATTATATCATGTATATCCTGAATTTATTGTTAATTTAACTGATTATTCTTTAGGTAGAAAATTATATACTTTCCTTAACGGGAAATATTTCTTTGATGTAATATATAACTATTATATCATTTCAGCTGGATTAATAACAGGTAATACTATATCTAAAGTATTAGATAGAGGTATAATTGAATTATTAGGTCCTTATGGATTAGCTTCAGTATTAGAAAATACTGCTAATAATATTGCTAAATTAGATACTGGTGTTATTACTACTTATTCTTTATACATAACTATAGGAATATTATCATTAGTATTCTTAGTATTCGCACCTTTATTATTTGATACTAACATTATATCTGAATTTAGATTAATTGTTATCTATGTTTCAGCTTTATTCTTTTCATTATTACCTACTTTATCTTATAAACAATAATTTCTTTTTAAATAACTAAATTATTAGTTTTTATTAATTAAAAATATTACATATAATTTAATTACAAACTAATTATGAAAAATACTACATTTAGGAAATAACAATAAGACACACAACAAAACCAAAATATAAAAATATGTTAACATTATTATTAATTACCCCTTTAATAGGTTCTCTATTTATTTTATCAATACAAGAAAATACAATAAATAGTCATTCAAAAATGAGAACTATTGCAATTATTAGTTCTTTAATAACTTTCTTAATTTCTATTTTCTTATGGTTAAATTTTGATTCTAATACAACTCAGTTTCAATTTGTCTCTGAATTTGATTATTTAACTTTTGGGCATTTAAATTTTGGTGTTGATGGAATATCATTATATTTTGTATTATTAACTACTTTCATTACTCCAATTGCTATTATTTCTAATGCTTATAATATTAATTCTAATTTGAAATTCTTTTTAATTGCTTTCTTAATTTTAGAAACTTTACAATTAGCTTTATTTTTAGTGTTAGATTTATTATTATTTTATATATTCTTTGAAAGTGTATTACCTATTTTATTTATTATAATAATTGTATATGGATCAGGAGAATTTAGATTTAGATCAGCTAATTTATTTTTCTTATATACATTATTTGGATCTTTATTTATGTTATTAGCTATTTTACAAATTTATAATTTAGTTGGTACTACAGATTTCCAATTAATATCATTAGTTGATATCAATGCTGAAGCACAAAAAATATTGTGGTTAGCTTTCTTCTTAGCTTTTGCAATAAAAACACCTTTATGGCCTTTCACTGGTTGGTTATATAGAGCTCATGCTGATAGTCCTTTAGCTGGATCTATTTTATTAGCTGCTACTATATTAAAATTTGCTACATATGGTTATATTAGAATATTAATTAATTTCTTACCTGACGCTACAAATTATTTTGGTCCTTTAGTTCAAACTATTGCAATTATTACTTTAATTTATGCATCTTTAACTACAATTATTCAACAAGATACTAAAACTCTTATTGCTTATTCAAGTATTGCTCATATGAGTGTTGTTATTTTAGGTTTATTCTCTAATAATATTCAAGGTATTGAAGGTGCTATTTTATTAGCTTTAGCTCATGGTTTTGTTTCTCCTGCTTTATTTATTTGTGTTGGTGGAATTATTTACGAAAGAACAGGTACTAGAATTATTAAATATATAAGAGGATTAGTTACTTATATGCCTATTTTCACTATTTTATTCTTTATCTTTACATTATGTAACACAGGAATTCCTTTAAGTTTAAATTTCTTAGGTGAACAATTAAGCTTAATTGGAATATGGGAAGTTAATCCAATAATATCTGCAATAGGAGCAACAGGTATAGTATTATCAGCATGTTATTCTATTTTCTTATATAATAGAATATCATATGGTACTTACTCACCTAATATGAATAATGTAATTGTATCAGATATTACTAGAAGAGAATTTATTATTTTAATAACTTTATTAATTCCTACAATTATATTAGGTATATTCCCTAATGTAATATTAGATTCAATCCACATATCAGTATCAAGTATCTTATATAATATATAATATATTAATAATATATTAATTTATAGACTTTAATATTTATATTAATTTAGAATATTTTATATTAATTTTATGTTATTTACTCCCCTCCTTTTTAAATATTTGTAATCAAATATTTTTCTATTTGATTACATAAAAGTATGAGCTGACAATATAATTTATATATATTAAGGATACAAATTTATGTTAATATATTGTAAATTTTATTCAATAGTTAAAAACTAGTAAGTATTTAATCTATTTTTTCAAGCTTTTTAAATTTAATAATTTTTATATTGTATCGTACCCTATATATTAACATTATATATTTAATGGATTATTAAATAAGTAAATAAACTGTTATAAAACATTTCCATATTTAATATATGGATAATTAAATACTTTATTTATATTTTTTCGAATATGTTTAATTAGGTTAGTAAAATAACTCCAAAATATAGCAAATAAAAATGGAAAATAATCAAAGAAAAATAGGAAAAATGATACCATTATTCTATTCAAGTTTAAAACAAAAATTAAATTTAACTATGTCTATGAATCCAAAATATAAAGGAAGTACACATAATCCTTCATATGTAATAGGTAATTTTGATGGTTTCTTTAAAAATAGTTCTAAAACAAAAATGAAATTTTTCAGAAGAAAATTAACAAGTTTACAATTATATAGTAAACAATTAAAAAATTACCAATTAAATAATAATTCTTTAGATTTAGTAAATGTAACAAAAGAACAATTAAATACACATTCTGTAATAAATACAAATTCACTATCAAATAATGTGAGTCAAATAAATAATAATTTTATTAATAAATATGTTGAAAATCAAATAATTAGTAAAATAAAATTTCCTTTAAATTTATTAGTTAATAATAATATCAATAATAATATTAAAACTATTAACTATATAAGATTAATTAGTAAATTTTATCCTGATTTAGCTGTAAATAAAAATAATATTTATAATTTTAATATAAAAAATACTAGATTAATAAAAAATATTTATACTTTATTACATTCAGCTTTTATCTCAATGCATTGTTTAATTAGTCAACCAAGAATATCTTATACAAATGATAAAGTATTTATACAATTATTTTTTTATCCAGATGTTAAATTATCTAAAAATATGAAAGCAAAATGGAATCAAAATTTAATTAATAAATTATTAAATAAATTAGATTATAAAAATAAAAAAGAAATTGCAAGATTATTTAAATCAACTTATTTTAATAATAAACAAAAATTAATAAAATTATTTAATAAATTAAATTTTAATGATCAAAAAGAAGCAGTACAAAATTTTACTATGCCATCAAAACAAATTAAAAAATTAATTGATATAATAATAAAAAGAAATGAATCATTTAAAATGTCAGATATTGAAGCTCAAAAAAGAATAGTAAGATTATTTAATAATACATTTATTAATTCTAATAAACCTATTCATTATTCTGAAGATAATCAGAATATCAATAAATTACAAAATAATTCTATGTTTTTAAATATTTATAATCATAGATTAAAAGTTTTATCTCAATTATTAAGTAAAATTTTTAATAAATCTGTTCAATTAGAATTAATTAGATTACATTATCCTTTCTATGATCCTAACATTATTGTTAATTTATTATCTTATTTCGCTGAAAATCTTAAAATTAGAAGATTATTAGGAAAAATTTATAAATCTGCATTAATTACTAAACCTACTGCTAATATACAAAGAAAAAGATTCTCTGTTATACCAGGATATTTAACTGGATTAACTATAAAATTTGCTGGTAGATTCCCAACACAAAAAATAGTGCCAAGAAAAACAGTAAAAACTGAAAAAATAGGAAGTTTAGCTAGAAAAAAAGCAGTATTGGTAGAAACAGCCAGATTTTCAAATAAAAATAGAAGAGGATCATTTAGTATATCTGTATCAACAGGATTACATTTAAATAATTTTTTAAAATAAAATATTATTATTAAATATATTCTTTTCTCTTAAAATTTTAAACTTATATATATAATATAAATTATATAAAAAACATATTCACTTTTTATATAAATATACCCTCTTTTTTAAAAAATTGCTATTTATAGCGTTTAAATACTTATATTTATATACATTTATAATTATAAGTACGTAAATATATATATTATATATGTATTTACGTTTTATTTGATTTTTGTTCATTTAGGAACTCTGCCTTTATTTAAGGAAATTTAGGTCACAAATTCAAGGTAAAACCTACTTAAGTATTAGTATAAAGTATTAATATTTAATGAATTCTGCCTTTAATTGTAATAAATAATTATTACGAACGGAAAACCGTAGGCAAACAAAAAAATTATAATTTACATATGAAAAATTTATTATTAAACATTTTAGCTTTTGGTGCTATTATTTCTGGTTTATTAGTTATTACTTCTACTAATCCTGTATTAGCTGTTATATTCTTAATTTCAGTTTTCTTTAATATTGCAGGTTATTTAATTTTATTAGGTGTGGAATTTATTGGTATATCATATATCTTATTATATGTAGGAGCTATAACTGTATTATTCTTATTTGTTATAATGATGATTAATATAAAATTAACAGATATTTTAGAAACAGGTTCTCAATATACTCAAAATTTCCCATTAGCATTAGCTATAGGTTCTTTATTTATTTATTTAATATTTACTGTATTACCTTTCCAAATTAATAATGTCTCTATTATCTCTATGTTTTTTGATTTAACTAATATTATTAATAGTTTATTCTTAACAGTTAATAATTCATCTTTAGTTAATGTATTAACTACATTTAATCCTTCTATAGCTGATACTTCTATAACTAACTTTACACATATTGAAGCTATAGGTCATAATTTATATACATATGGTGCAGCTTTATTATTAATATGTAGTATATTGTTATTATTAGCAATGGTAGCTACTATCTTTATATCAAGAAAATCTAAATTCTAATATATTTAATTAATAATATAACCTTTTTTATTTAAAATAATCAAGAACTAATTTATTTACAGTTGATTAATTTATTAAGTATAGATAATACAGTATTTATAATCCCCTCCAATTTTTATATAAAATATACATAAAAGTATAAAGATATATAGTTTTATAAAGTAAATATAAATTATATATATGGGTATTTAAGGTTTTAATGATTTTTATCAGTTTATTAATATTAATTGTGGCTATTGCCATTCCTTCTATTAGATTTAATTTGTCTCCTAATTTATTTGTTAGATTAACTGCTATTATATTTATCTATGCCGCAGGTTTATCATTTAATTCCTTATATGTTCAATCAATTGAATCAGGTTTAGGTATATATAGTGGTTTATTCCATGTAACTATAACATCACAAATAATAGATATTTTTATATATATAATAGGTGCTTTAATATTAACAGCTTGGCCTATATTTAATAATTATTTATTAAAAAATAGTTACAAAAATAATTTTAATTTAGAATCAAATAAATTAACTTATGTTAATAACCCAGCTACTGAATATTCTTTAATTGTTATATTTAGTGCTTTAGGTTCTTCATTATTATTATCCTCATCAGATTTTATCTCAATGTATTTAAGTTTAGAATTACAATCATTTGGAGTATATATCTTAGCAACTTTATATAGAGATTCAGAATCAGCTACTGCAGCAGGATTAAAATATTTCTTATTAGGTGGGTTATCATCTTGTGTGATACTATTAGGAGTAGCTTTAATTTATTCTTATACAGGAATTACTAATTTTGAATCTTTATATAGTTTAAGTTCTGTTATAAATGTTTTCTCAATCCATGAACCTGTATCATTAGGAATAACATTAGGAATCTTATTTATCTTTTTAGGTTTATTGTTCAAAATAGCAGCAGCACCATTACATAATTGGGCTCCTGATGTTTATGATAACAGTCCTACAATAGTAACTATCTGGTTAACTATAATGCCTAAAATCTCAATAATATTCTTACTATTTGAAATAATAAATGGATTAAATTTATCAACTTCTTTATTAGAATTAGATAATATTAATTTAGTACCTGCATTTTTATTAAATTTTGCTAATTATAAAATAGTAGAAATTAAATATTTATTATTATTAAGTGCTTTATTCTCTTTAATTATAGGAACAGTAGTTGGATTATCACAAATAAGAATAAAAAGATTATTAGCTTATAGTACTATATCTCATGTTGGATTTATATTAATTGCTTTAGCAATAAATTCAGCAAGTTCAATAGAAGCTTTATATTTTTATATGTTTCAATATAGTTTAACAAATTTAAATGTATTCTTAATCTTATTAGCATTTGGTTATGTTATTAATAAAAATAATTTAATTAATAATAATTTAATTAGTTCAGATATTAATTTTATTTCTCAATTAAAAGGTCAATTTTTCCATAATCCTTTTTTAAGTTTAAGTTTAACTGTATGTTTATTTTCAATGGCAGGAGTTCCTCCTTTAATTGGTTTCTTCTCTAAATATTATGTTTTATATTCAGCTATTGATAGTCAATATTATTTAATAGCTATTGTAGCTATATTAACTAGTGTAATAAGTGCTTCATATTATATAAAAATAATAAGAGTATTACATACAGAAAATACAAATACTAGTTCAAATACAACAGAAAGTAATGAATTAGTATTAAATAATTTCCATAGTTTCTTAATTTCTAGTTTAACTTTAGGAATTTTATTATTCTTAATTAAACCTACAATAATTTTAAATAGTGTACAGTTACTATCAATATTATTATTTGATTAATATATCATGATTAATAACTTAATGACATTATTTATTTTAGTTCCATTTTTAGCTGTTGTTTTATTAGCTTTAAATTTATTATTAGCTCCTAAAAATGCTTATGAAGCTAAAGCATCTGCTTATGAATGTGGTTTCTTAGCTATTGAAGGTCAAACTAGAGCTACTTTCCAAATTCATTTCTACATTGTGGCTATGTTATTCTTAGTATTTGATTTAGAAATTTTATTATTATTTCCTTTAGCTGTTACTTTATATCAAGTAAGTACTTATGGATTTATAATAGGATTAATCTTCTTTTCCGTATTAACTATAGGTTTCGTATTAGAAATTGGATCTGGAGCTATCTCTTTAACTGATACTCACGAATAATTTATTTCTATTATTTTATTCCTTTATACCCCCTCCCTTTTTACAGTTAGATTGAATTAATTAAATTTAAAATTTACTAAAATAAGTCACCTAAACAAAAATAATTATTTTATGTAGAAAATAATATAAACCTAACTTAAAAGAAGTTTATATATTAATTTCTTTTGAAGGAGAGGTGATCCGATTGGTAATGGTGGTTCTCTGTAAAAGAATTGGTCTTAGACCACATTAGGTTCGATTCCTAAACTCTTCAATTAATTAGATTAATTAATCATCCTAAGTATAAACATCCTAATATAAAATAAGAATATAAATATAATGTGTAATAATAATTAATAAATTTTTTAAGACTGTAGCATAATTGGTTAATGCAGTTCGCTCATAATGGATATTATAAGGGTTCAATTCCCTTCGGTCTTAAAACAAGCAAATATAAAAAGGGTACTTGGTCGAGTCTGGTTTATGGCGCTCGTCTTGAAAACGAGTACTCCAAAAGAGTCGTCGGTTCAAATCCGACAGTGCCCGTATTATTGAATAAATTAAATTAATTTAATTTATTCAATTTTAAAAGAGATATAAAATATTGTGAAAACACATATAATAAGACAATTAATATTTAATTGTTTAAAATTTAGTAAGAATTTAATTTTGGTTCCGATTGAACGTTATTCAGTAGTTTTAAGACATGCAAATCGTTATTTCTGATAGTAAATTTAGGTTTATTCTAAGAAATAAGGTGTAGAGGTGAGTATAGTAAATAAGATACCCTATAAGTCTTCACAGATAGGAGATAAATAATCAGAAAAGAAAATAAAAATTGTCTTATAATTTTTATGATTATTTTCGCATTATATTAATCTAAATTATTAAAAATAATTGTATTAATATAATTGTTACTAATATTATTATATTTTATAATTATTAATATTTGACTAATTAAGCATATTAATAATTTTATTTAATATATTAGTAATAATTGATTATGGTAAAATTAATTTTTTACTTTAAAAGGAATTTTTCTGCTTTAGGATTCTATTTACTTTGATTACGATAGTTGGTAGTGGTAACGGCCTACCAAGTCTACGATCAAAAGCCAAGTTTGATAGAACTTATGGCCACATTGGGAGTGAAATACCCCAAGTAATATAAAATTACCTGCAGTCAAGAATATTAGTCAATGCTCGCAAGAGTGAACTAGCTAACTGAAATCTTAATTTTTTAATTATTAAGATAAGGTAAGAGAAAATAATGATATTATCTTACTATTAGTGTCGTCTAAATTTGGTGCCAGAAGACTCGGTAAGACCTTAGACGCGAACGTTAATCGTCATAATCAGGCGTAAAGGGTGTGTAGGCGGCTTTAAAAAAATATTTATATTTAAATTAAAGCTAGAATCTAAAAGAGGGTAAGCTAAACAACATAATTAATTAGGACTGACAACTTATAATAATGTGGAGTACTAAAGGTTAAAGCTATTTATCTACTTAAGATTGACGCTCAGAAACGAAGGGGAGAATAAGAAACTTAGATTAGAGACCTAATTATCTCTCTCAGTCAACGATGAATGGTTGTTATTAAAAATACAAATATAATTTTAATATTGTATAGATATTAGTAACGAGGTTAACACGATGACCATTCCGCCTTGTTAGTAAGACTGCAAAGTTGAAAACAAAAAAATTAGTCGGTCTTGAAGCAAACGAAGTGAAGCATGTTATTTAATACGATAATCCGCGTAAAATCTTACCAGTTCTTGTATATTCTTATTAATGTTTATTTATAAGTTATAACTTATTGAAAAGCAATTTTCCATATTATTATAATTAATTAAATAAATTATTATAAGATTACAGGTGTTGCATGGCTGTCGTCAGTCCGTGTCGTGAGAAGTTTGGTTAAATCCGTAAACGGACGAAATCCCTAGTATTAATTTAAACATAATACATAATAGTGTTGATAAGATGCTAGTTGGGGCTAAGACAAGTCATTATGGCCCTTATGAACTGGGCTATAGACGTGCCACAAAAACTTTTACAAAGTGATGCAATTCTGTCCTTAAATAATAAGGAGAAAGGAGGAGCTAATCATTAAAGAAAGTTAACTATTAAATTAGTTGAATTGTCATCTGAAACTCGGTGACATGAAAAAGGAATTTCGAGTAATCGTTGATCATTACGCAACGGTGAATTAAGCATTCAGGATGAACTAACCGTCTGTCGCTGGGAAGGAGCTTGATTTTAAGGAAGATGTGTATTGTTCTTATTTTCTTATTTACAATCTATTTAATAGAAAGTATAAATTAAATTTTATATAAGTATTAGTTTAAATTAGAAATTCCTTAATTGGGTAAATAGTATATGCTTATTAACTATTAATTCTAAAATTATAAACGTGATTGTTAAGAAAAAACTGAACCCAACGAATTAAATTGAGTAACATCTCAAAAGTCATAGCAAGGTAGCCGTACTGGAAGGTGCTGCTGAAAAATAAAACGAAAAGTATATAACCCCCCTCCAATTTGTTTTGTGTTACTAATTTATTTTTATAAATTTTAAATAATAACCAAAATTAATTAAGTTAATAATTATTACATACTAATATATATTAGGGGGTTAGCTGAGTGGTTTAGCAGTAAATTTACACTTTACAGACAGAGTTTCGATTACTCTACTCCTTATATTAAAATACAAATAAGTATTTATAACTGTAATTTTTAATTATTAATATTTTAAATAATGTTAAATTTTAGACATTATATTAACAAGTATGCCGTAATTTAAGGTAACCGGGTAAATCTTAGGCATTTATGCTTATAGCAATTAAGAGTTCGAGTCTCTTTACTTGTAATTTACAGTTAACAATATGAGTTTAAGGAAAAATAAAATTAGTTAGTTAATTAATCAATTTTTATAAAACATGTTTAGCTAAATGGTATATCACTTGTCTATGAAGTAAGAGATTATTGGATCAAAACCAATAAGATGTTTAAGGTAAAATTCCTGTTAAAAATTAAAAATAAAATAAAAATGAAATCAAATAATATAAATCAAATATGCCAAAAACTTTTAAAATCTTTGAAAATTTACTTAGAAATTGAAAAAGATAAAAATCAACAATTAACAAAAGAAATCAATAATTTAGTATGTGAAAATAATAGTAATAATAAAATTGAAAATATACTTAGATAAAATATTGAAAATATTAAAAATAATAATAACAAATTAAATGTATTAAATAATAAAATATATAATATGATTGAAAAAAGTTATTTTATGAAAACTAAATAACAAGTGTAAATGAGTCAATGAAAGATATTAATAATGAATTACTTAAATTAATAAATAAAATAAACGATTGTGTTAATAATAATTTTATTGATTTAGATATTTTTACTCAATTACAAAAAAATATTTTTTATTATAAAATATAAAAGTATCGATGACAATATTGTACAACATCAAATAATTATTTAAAATAATTAATGAGTATTTTAAAGGGGTTATTAAGGATTACTAGCAAATTTATATAAAAGGAGGCTCCATAGCCAAAAGTCTACATATTGCTTATAATTTAATAAAATTATATTAATTTTATTAGGAATAAGAAAATTACGAGATGAGACAATCCTAAGGGAAACCTTTTTATTAAAACTTCCTGAAGTAAAACATTTCATTAAGGAAAGGAAAGGAAATCAACCGAGACTCCGAAAGTAATGGTGAGTGAAATCGGATTAGCCAAAATCTAACTTATAATAAAAAAGTTATCACTATAACATTAAAGTAAACTTAATAATTGATTTTAATTTATAGCTTGTATAGTTAAAATTCAAATTAAGTTAAAAATATATGAAATAGTTAACTAAATTAAATTTATTTAATGAAGGAATATTAGCTAATATTATATTTTACATAATTTAAATTATTCTAATACTAAAATATTAGTAAGAAATAAATGCTTAATGAATATAGATAGATATGATAATTATTTATATAATTTATACATAGTAATTACGATTACAACTAAGAAGGTGAATTAAATATGAGACCTGTATTTTATATGTTAGATTTTATTATTTTTAAGTACGATGAGAGATAACTTGTCGGAATATAGGGGAACCATCCTCTAAGGCTAAGTATTTATAAATTTAGCGATAGTGAAAAGTACCGTGAGGGAAAAGTTGAAAAGAGTGTAGAATAATATTACTTGTAGAAAAGAAATAAAGATACAAATAATATTAGTTCTTATCGAACATTTTGTTCGAACGAATGTAAATAACACGCAGTGAAATAGATCATGAATTAGTAACTCTATAAGCAGTCAAAGTCACAAAATTATAATTTGGAACGTGACAATGGCGTACCTTTTGCATAATGGGTCAGCAAGTTAATAGAAGTAGCAAGGTTTAAAGCCTAAGCGAAAGCGACTATATTTAATATTAAAACATAATATGGGTTAAGTTACTGCTATTAGACCCGAAGCCAGGTGATCTTTCCAAGAACAGATTATTAAAGGATCGAACGGTTGAATGTTGCATAATTCTCCGAAGATTTTTGGAAAGCGGTGAAATGCCAATCTGACCTGGTGATAGCTGGTTTTCTACGAAACATATTTTAGTATGACATCTACACAATATTTATGGAGGTACAGCACGGTAATTCCATACAAATATTAATTAATTTTAATAGGAGTTTAATTTGCGGGGACGTAAAAATCTTACCAATGGAAATAAATCTCGGAATTACATAAATAGATGGTAGATATTCAGACTATTCATGATAAGTTGGATAGTCAAGACGGAAACAGCCGTGAACACTGATTAAGGTCCCGAATGATTATTAAGTGAAATAAAGGAAGTTACAAATTGAATGCAGTTGAAAAGTGAGCCTGGTAGTCGCTACTTATAATGAACGTGTATCAACGTATCAACCCTTAGATTGTTGCTCCGAAGATTTAACGGGTCTAAAATAATCAACCGATATCGTGTTAATTTTAAAGATAGAAATAATTATCTGTATTTAAAATCTAGGTAGTAGAACATTCAGATAATTCAAAGAATATATTCCTCTAGGAAAGGAATACAAACCTACAATTTACAGTGTTACATTGTATAATAGGAATCTGAAGAGAGAATGCTGACATGAGTAACGTAAAAAGAAAGTATAAACTTTCTCGCCGAATACGAAAGGGTTATTAGCTAAAGATTAAATCTACTAATGTTAATGCGGTCTCTAAGGTACAAAACCAACGTTTTGGCTGATGAGTATAGCTTTGAAAGTCCAAATGGAGAATAATATTTACACATAGAATTTCATTGTAAGTAATTATAATGATAGAAGATTATTTTTATTAAATTTTAAGACAATTTATTATAAATAATATTGAATTGTTCTTGTATTATATTAAGTGAATATTTAATATGATTATAATAATTTATTATTATAGTTAATATTACAAATTGGGCCAGGAAAAAGATGTTTTTGAATAACTTCGATTCTATATATTAATTTAGTCTTATAATTTTATTATTTTAGAGTGAATATTCTAAAAGTTTTATATCAAAAAATAATAATAAATTGTATTTAATAATATCAAACTAGTCATTTGTTTAATATTAAATATTTAAAAAGTTTATATTAGTATAAGCAAAAAATCCTAAATTAGTAGAAGTTAAGTTATATTATATAATATAGTGAGAGCTATTTAATAAGTAATTTAATGATTTAGGCTAGTTTTATTTAATTATAGTATCTAAGCACAACCGTACCCTAAACCGACACAGGTTCGTAGGTAGAGAATACTAAGGCGTAGAGCTAAAAGTTGTTAAGGAACTCGGCAAATTATCCTCATAAGTTCGACAAGAAGAGGAACCAAGAATTTAGTATTTTAATAACTCCTATTAATTTATATATATGGTGGCACAAAATCGGAAGCCCCGACTGTTTACTAAAAACACAACTATCTGCAATTATGAAAATAATAGTATAGGTAGTGAGATTTGCCCAATGCCATATTAATAAGTAATAATAATAGGTAACTGTTTCTTTACAAAAAATTGGTTAATAGCGGTCTTAACTATGAGGATCCTAAGGTAGCAAAATAAATTGGCCATTAAATGTGGTCCGGTATCAATAATTTAACGATGGCTTCACTGTCTCAACAACTTGCTCAGTGAAATTGAATTACCCGTGCAGATGCGGGTTACCTCAAAGAGGACGGGAAGACCCCATGCAGCTTTACTGTAGCTAGTTATCATATAAATGTTCTATTACCTCGGTTATACAGATAATAGGGAGTCGATTTGACATCTATGGAAAACCTTAGGTCTGAGGTGGAACTGGTATTTATCTTCTTATTTATAAAATTTAAGAGGAAATAGCTGACTAGTTGGCAGTTTGACTGGGGCGGTCGTCTTTAATAGAGTAGCAAAGTACATCCAAATAGATTAAAAAAAAAAACATATTTATTATTTATATAATAAATATACTGACAAATAAATTAATATTGTGAATTATTAATTCTAATAATTACTTTAAAATTAATTTTTATATTTCATTAATAAGGTATGCTAGAAATTAAATGGAAGTTAATGAACCATGAAAGGTTCTGTAGAGTGCAATGACGGTAAGCATGCTTAACTGAAAGACTTAATAGTCGAACAGATACGTAAGTAGGGCATAGTGACCCCTTGCTATATTATGGAATAGACAGGGATCAATTGATAAAAGTTACGCTGGGGATAACAGCCTAATAGCCAGCGAGAGTACACATTGTCCTGGCTGTTTGGGACCTCGATGTCGACTTAATTTATCCTCCAGGGGCAAAACCTTGGAAGGGTTCGGCTGTTCGCCGATTAAAAAATTACATGAGTTGGGTTTAATACGACGTGAGTCAGTATGGTCCCTATCCTTTTGAGGGACAAATAGTAAAAAGGGGAAGACCTTCTAGTACGAAAGGACCAATAGGCTGTGTTTCTCTAGTGTACCAATTGTAATATTATATAATTTATTATAGATTATATAACTTTGCATAGTTGGGTAGCCACAAACATATTAGATAAGTACTGAAAGTATATCAAGTTCGAATCTATCCCCTAGATACTATCAATGAATTTCTCTATTGTTAACTATCACGAGTGGTTATTTTTACTTTCCTAAAAATAATCATTTCTTGTAATCGATATAAAATATATACTACAATTTTATATTATAGTTATCTATATTGATAGAAAAGTATATAAATATATATACGTATATTATATATATTTAGCAATATGATTTAAAAATATTGTAATAATACACAAAGAGATTAAAAATTCATAAATAAAGAAATAGATCATTTCTTAGATAGGATGCAAATGAATTGATTGTAAAATCGTAAGTTTAGCATTACTAATTTTTAAAATAGACTTGATGTTTTAGGTTGTCAAAATTAAATTTATTATTATATTTGTAATAAGTAAATATTTTTTTTTTTAATTATTTACTTTTTAAACTATTTAATATAGTTATTACATAATTAATATAATATATTAAGAATAATTAGCTTAATATATTTATTAAAAGGAACAAATCTGTTTATTTTTCGATTTTATTAAAATTAAAATTTTAATAAAAGAATTGATTAAGATAAATCTTAGTAATACCTAATTTATCTAATTTTAGATATTATAATATATATTTAAAATAGAATAAATAGGTAATATAATCAGTGTATATAATATAATTATTATAATAATACTGTAAAAAACTAAGACTGATAAATTAAAAATAAAATTTTTTTAATACAAACAATGTTACAAAATATATCAATTTTTAATATTTTATATAATGATGCACCTCAACCTTGGCAATTAGGATTCCAAGATTCTGCTTCACCAGCCTTTTCAGGTATTGTTGATTTACATAATGCTATTTTCTTTTATTTAGTTGTTATTTGTGTAGGTACTTTCTGGGCTTTAGGTTCTTTAATGTACTACTATAGTTACAACAAATCTCCTATTGTGTATAAATATCTTAACCACGGAACATTAATAGAATTAATCTGGACTATTACACCAGCTTTAATTTTAATAGTAATTGCTTTCCCTAGTTTTAGATTATTATATTTATTAGATGAAGTAACATCACCAACTATAACAATTAAAGTAGTAGGTCACCAATGGTATTGGTCATACGAATATAGTGATTATGTAACAGAAAGTGGACAATCTATTGAATTTGATTCATATATGATCCCTGAATCTGATTTAGAATTAGGTCAATTTAGATTATTAGATGTAGATAATAAAATGATTATCCCTGTAGATTGCCACATAAGATTAATTGTTACAGGTGCAGATGTAATCCATAGTTTCGCTGTTCCATCATTAGGACTAAAAATTGATGCTACACCAGGTAGATTAAATCAATGTTCAATCTTAGCTGAAAGAACAGGTACTTTCTATGGTCAATGTTCAGAAATTTGTGGTACATGGCATGGGTTTATGCCTATAGCTGTAGAAGCAGTTTCAGTGCAAGATTACTTAGCTTGGGTAGATTCAATGTAATTGTTGATAATTAATTAATTAATTAATTTCTTTTTTATTATTTTCTTTTTTAATATAATTAAAATAATACTTATTTTAACCCCTCCTATTATATAAAGTAATCTAAATACTGAATAAGTTATATAACTTATTCTAAAATATATAATGAAGTGGTAAATTATTATTATTCTAAAAAATTATAATGTATAACAATAATTTTTATATAAACTAAGGAAATAATTTAAACTGATAATTTCTTAATTATAAAATACTTTAATGAAATCCTATTAAAACTAATAATATTAAAAAAAAAAGGTTATTAATATTTATTAATTAAAGTATAGATAATATTATACATTTTAAATTATTATCTTAAAAGAGATATATATTTTATAGTATAAGAATTAAAGGGGGAATCTGATAATTGGTAATCAACTGTACTTGCACTACTGTAATGATAGTTCGAGTCTATCTTTCTCCATACTAAAATATTTATAAATATTTATAAGCTTCGGTTGCTTAAGGGTTAAAGCGTTCGTCTGAAGATCGAAAGACAGTGGTTCGACTCCATTCCGAGGCATTTTATTTTTTGATTTAATTAAATTTATAAATAGCCTGAATAGTTCAATTGGTAAAATAACTTACTTGTAATAAGTCGTTGGCGGTTCAAGTCCACCTTTAGGCAAATTAATAAACTAACTAAAAGAGTATATTTAATAATTATTTATAATATAAAAATTTAATGTTTTGTTATGAGTTATAGTATAATTGGCAAAACGTCTTCCTTTGGCGAAGAATTTCCTCGTTCGAATCGGGGTAACTCAAGGTAGAGTTATACTCTTATATTTATATATTCTTAAAAAAAATTTAAGGATAATTAATAATACTAATTCTGAAATAAAAAGTTTTATAAATAAGATAGTTATTTTAATAAATTATTATATATCTTTTTCTTAGTTAAAATTGATAGATATAAGATGGAAGTGTAACTCAAAGGTAGAGTGTTTCACTTTTAATGAAACGGTTAAGAGTTCGAATCTCTTTACTTCCTTAATAATAATTTTTATTATTTGTATAAATATAATATATATTTACACAGTATATTAATTATATAGATTAAAGAGCATAGTATAATTGGTAATATGACGATCTCCAAAATCGTTGTTAGGTGTTCGAGTCGCCTTGCTCTTGAAGAAAATATAAATTAATAAATATTGCTAAAAGGGGTCCTTAGCTTAAATAGGTAGAGTTCCTAATTGTCACTTAGTATGGTACCAGTTCGAATCTGGTAGGACTCGTAATAAATAGTTTAAATAGTAACTGTTATTTAAAAGAGTAATATTATTTAAATTATAATATACGTCAGACACTATCTTTTAAATATATATATTATAATACTTATGTTAGCTGCTGCAAAATTTATCGGTGCAGGATTAGCTTGTTCAGGTTTAATTGGTGCCGGATTAGGTATCGGACAAATCTTTGCTTCATTAATCGCTTCTACTGCTAGAAACCCTCAATTAAGAGGACAATTATTCGGTTACGCAATTTTAGGATTCGCCTTAGCTGAAGCTACAGGTTTATTCTCATTAATGATTGCTTTCTTATTATTATACTCATAATTAAATTAATTAATAATTAATTTTAATTTAATCTTATATCCCCTCCATATCATTAACTTGAAAAATTAATTAAATAAATAAAAGAATGATAAATAAAAATCTAACGAGTATAGTTAAGTTGGTATAACCTCTACCTTCCAAGTAGATGTGATCAGTTCGAGTCTGATTACTCGTATAATCAATAATAATTAATATAAAACTTAGTATATCGCTAAACAAATTTAGGATAGCAAAATATAATTAATTTTTAAAAATATAAAAGAGGTCAATCCAAAATTGATTGATTAAATAATTGGTGAAATTCCATATCATATTGGTAAATACCATAGTCCCAGCATATAAATAAAAATAAAATGAAAAAAATCTTAAAATTAATACAATCCTTTTTTAAATCATTAGCCTATATTTTCAGTAAAATTGGTGCTCAACATACTTACACTAAATTATTTGAAATAAGGATACAAATCAAATATATCAAAAAATCTTAAAAAATCTATCTATAGTTGGTGTAAGTCTTAGTATATTTAACACTTATAGTAATCAAATAACTGTAAAAAGTTTAAGAGATGTGTTAGAAAGAAATAAAAACCATGAATTATCTTTGAAAATTAATAATTTAATATCTGAAAATGAATCTAATGATGATATTTTAAACTCCACTCCAATTAGAGGTTTTATTCCTTGCGTATATTTAACTCCAATATATTATGAAAAAAGAAATTTTAATAACTAAAAAATTAGATTATACAGAAATCGCTAAAATAGTAGATACTTTGTATGATGACATACTAATTAATCAACCTTGTTTTAAATGTATTAAAATAGTAGTAAAGTTTTATGATAAAAATAATGTTTTATTAAGACCTTATTTATTTCTAAAAGGTAGAGAAAATATAACTAGATATAAATATTTTAATTATCTTTTTAATAAATTAAATTCTTTCGCTAAAAAAAATTTTACAGTTGAAATATCTAAATATCAAATTATAATTAATGTTTTATAATTTAAACCCCCTTTCGATTTAGAGGTATAAATTCCTTGCGTATAGATGTTTTATTCCTTGCGTAATTTAATTAAAATACAACAATGAATTCAATTAATAAAATCTTTTTTACAACCAGAAAAATCCCATTAGTAATTTATTATTGGCATTTAGAAAGATTATTAACAACTTTTCCTCTATTCCATTTTTATTTATTTTATGATTATATTTATTATACATTAAGCTTACATATTATATTATATATTATAGCTTATAAAATCTTAAAAATTGTTTTTATGGAATATTGGCAATTAGAAACTAAATATGAATGGAGATTACTATATATGTATTCTTTTTCATTTAGTTTATTAGCCTTAATATTTATATTAATGATTTGGATAGTTTTACAATGTATAATTATACCAACAATTATTAACTATTTATAAATGAGTACAATTAAATTTTATTATATTGTATCAATAATCTTTATTCAAATTTTTATATTTAATCAATATTAATTTTAAACACCCCTCCATTATAAAATAATAGGTTAAATTCCAGACATTTAATGATTAACCAATGAATAACAACTTTTTAAAACAATTAGAATCTAAAATTAAAGATCTTGAAATTAAATTGGCTAAAACCCCTAATTTAATTTCTAAAGCTGAAATCTTCTCTGAAATTACTAAACTAAGAAATCAATATGAAAATTTATTGAAAGCTGAAATCGAATTATTAGAAAGTAAATACGAAATTATTAACCAAGAAAAAATTAAAGATATTAATAAACAAATTGATAAAGCTAGTTCCAGAGGTAAATTTATGCAAGATTACCTTTATGATTTAAGAACAGAAGTTTTATTAACTAACACAAATTATTTACAATTCGTTGATAAATTTTGGATAGATATAATATCTAATTTAGAACCTAATCAAAATGTTATGGTTAGATTCTTAATTCAAATGAGTGATACTTCTGCTAGAACATTAACTAAAACTTTAATTATTAATAATAATATTGAATCTTTAAATAGTTTCAAAGAAATTATAAATGAAAATTTAAATAATGTTTATAGCCATTATTTATCTCAAGATGAAGATAATATGATATTAGGTTTTATTATGAGATATAAAATATTATCTTCTAAATCCCAAATTAAAGATACTGTAATTAAAAAAGCTTTAGATATTAAAAAAGGTAGAATTCAAAGAACAGTTAAAATTAGAAATATTAATTACCCTTTATCAACTAATACAATAGATTTTGGAAATATTCAATATAAACAAGATAACTTAACATTTGTAATTAATTCAGATAAAGGTTTAAAATTTGAATTTAACAGAACTGAAGATTCTCAAATTATTAAAGTTTATAAAAATAATAAATTAATTAATACAATGAAAGATATCTTTATTGATTTAGATAATAATTTATTTAAAAGAATTGTAGGTAATTTAGCATATTATATAAAAAATGGAAAAGTAATTTTACAATGTAAAGAATATAACCCTAAATTTATTGAAAAAGCTAAAACTGATAAAAATTTTACTGATAATATTTATACAGCAGATTTTGAAACTTTAACTAAATTAGATAACAATGGGAAAAGATATTTTGAAGCTTACTCTGTTGCTTATTATGATGGAATTAAAGCTAATTCCTATTATGTAACTGATTTCCAAAATTGGGAGGAAATGATGAATAAATTCTTTAATGATTTATTTTCTTTAAATCTAAAAAATACCGATATCTATTTCCATAACTTATCTGGTTTTGATGTAAATTTCTTGTTGAAACCTTTATTAAACATGGATAATGTTAAATCAGAAATTATGTTAAGAGAAGATAAATTCATTCAAATTAAAATTTCTCATGGTAAATGTTCTTTTAATATTAAAGATAGTTTATTATTATTACCCGGTTCTTTAATGAATCTTTCTAAATCATTTAAAATTGAAACTCCTAAAGAAATCTTTCCTAGAAAATTATTTGAAAAAGAAACATTTGAAGCTGATTTTATATCAGATATTGTACCTGATTATTATAAATACTTTAATCACAGTGAAGTTTCTTTAGATGATTATAATAATTATTGTAAAACTTTCAAAGGAAAAGTATGGTCATTAAAAACAGAAACATTGAAATATGTGGATATCGATTGTATAGCATTACATCAAATTTTAATTAAATTTGGAAATATAATTTATGATAGATGGGGTATTGATATAAAACATACTCCAACGTTACCAGCATTATGTTTTAAAATATATAAAGCTAGATACATGCCTAAAGATACTATTCCTATAATAACTGGTATCCCTTATAGAGATATTAAACAATCTTATACTGGAGGATCTACTGATATGTATATTCCATATGGAGAAAATATCTGGTGTTATGATATAAATTCATTATATCCTACCGCCATGAAATTATATAAATATCCAACTGGTAATTATATATCTTTTACAAATTTAAAAATTTTAAATAAGTTAGAATTAGAAAATTTATTGGGCAGAAAATTGTTTGGCTTTATTGAATGTAAAATAGATTGTCCAAACAGCATTAAACATCCAATCTTACAAATAAGAAGAGAAGTTAGTAATAACTTAAGAACTTTTTCTCCAACTGGAACATTTACAGGATGGTTCCATACTGAAGAAATTAAAGAAGCTATGAAATTAGGTTACAAAATTGAAATAATATCTGGATATTTATTTGAAGAAGCAGAAATTTTTAGCGATTATATCGATGAGGGGAAATATAAAAGAGGTAAGATTAGTTTAATTGGTTAAAATGACGTCTTGTGGCGACGATGTTCAGAGTTCGAGTCTCCGATCCTACCCTTATAAATTAGTTATTTTTAATAATTAATCTTATATAACATAATAAAAGAAAAAGAAATATATTAAATATAAAATACTTATTTTAATTGTATACTGAAAAAAGGAATTGAACCTTTGTTTTACCATCATGAAGGGTACGTTCTACCGTTGAACTATTTCAGTTAAAAAGTTAAAAAGTTTTAAAGTTAAATATAAAAAGAATATTTTTAAGAATAGAATAATTTAGTAATAATGAGTTAGAATAAATATCTATAAGACAGTTTTTGTTAGTATAAATTTTTCTGATTGATCTAATATATCAATTATTATTAATAATTGAGTAACTCAGGTAAAATAAAGGGTTTTCTATTTTTTTTCAAAATTAAATTAAGTTTTTAATAAATTAACAAACTTTAGTGTTAGATTTTATAAAAATTTTATAATTTAATTTAATATTTTCTCTAAGAATTCCACCAAATTACTTTGTATTTTGCACTAAAACTTTATTTTAATTAAAATTAATAATAATTAAAATTATTAATTTATACCTTGAACCTTCCTAAATTGATTTAGTGTTACTACTTAAGATTTTTTTAAGTAAGTTAATATAACACAATTAAATTTAATCCCAGTTTTAGACTTCTAACTCTCTTTTAAGTATATTATTATGTACTTAATAAATTTAATTTTATATCGATTTACAGGAAAATCCCCTGGAGGGGGTTAAATGATATTTAAGATTAATGTAATTCAATAGCATCTTTAATGTAAGAACATACTAATAAAACGAATACATAAGCTTGGATAAATGATACAGCTAATTCTAATCCTGTAATAGCTAAGAATAAAGCAAATGGTATTAAAGTTAATACAAATATTATTAATCCACCTGAGAACATTTTAAATAAGAATGTTGATAAGATTTTTAATAATGTATGACCAGCTACCATATTAGCAAATAATCTTATTCCTAATGAGAAAGCTCTAGCTAAATAACTAATTAATTCAATTAAAACTAATAAAGGAACTAAAGCTAAAGGTGTTCCAGAAGGAATAAAGAATGAGAAGAAGTGTACTTTATGGATAGATAATCCTAAAATAGTTACACCTATTAATATAGTAAATGATAACCCTATTGAAATTATTATTGATGTTGTAATAGTAAATGTATAAGGTATATTACCAACTAAATTAGAACATAAAATAAATAAGAATAAAGAATAAATAAATGGTAAATAAGCTTCTCTACCTATTTGATCTCTTACTATAGTATTTATACTTGCAAATAAACTTTCTAATAAGATACTTTCTTTATTTGGTATTAATTTCATTTTTTTATTAAAGTTTAAATTAGTATTGTCTTTCCCAATATTTTTATGTAAAAATAATATTAAAGATAATACTAAAACTGTAAATAAAGCTGAATTTGTAAGAGAAAAAGATGTATTAAATAATAAAGGTGAATTATAACTAGCTAAACTAACTACTTCAAATTGTTCTAATGGAGAATTTACAAATAAATTATTTAAGATATTTAAGTTCATTATTTTTTTTTTGTATTTTTTTTATTGTGTGCTTAGTTTTAATAAATATTTAATCTATATGAAAAAATTAAAAATTAAGATACCTATACTTTTATGATGTTTATACAACATAAATAAGACAATTTTCTATTAAAATTTGTATAATAATAACTCCTATTACTATAATAACACAATAAAAATTTCTATATTGACAAATAATATAAAATATATTTATAAAAATTAAGAAATATTTTTCTTTTTTCTTATATAAAAAATTTACCAACATGTTTATATATATCACATTAAATTATAATAAGTATTATAATCAATTTTATGGACACTGTAGCTTTATTTAAATTATTGCACCCATGCTATCTGTATTATAATTATTTTTTTTAGTTTTTTTATAAATTTATTATTAATAAGGGTTTTTAAGTCTCTTTAAATTACCTAATCTTCTATTCGAGTATTATAAGATTTGAACTGATTCCTATCTACTGAGAATTAGATGCTCTACCTATTAAGATAAAAACCTTTAAAGAGGGAGGATTAAAATAGTAAAAATAGTATAGGAATAGCTAACATTATAGGGATTATCCAATAAGAATTATTAGGATTTTGTTCTACAACTTTTTGGATTACTTTAGCTTCTTTTTTATATTGAAAGAAATCTATAGGATCTTAATCGATATCTTTCTTCAATACTAAACCAACTATTTCATAATGTTTTTTTTTATATAATTAATAACTTTTTTTAAAAAAGAAAAGACTGTTATTATCTCACTAGCTAATTCAATAACAGATATTAAATTAGTAAATATCAATTTAAGGGATTTATAATTTATAAAATTGAATCTATACTTCATAAAAATTTTAAAATTTTTAGTGTAAGTATGTTGGACACCAATTTTACTAAATATTGATGCAAGGAATTTTAAGAATAATTGTAAGAATTTTAAGATTATTTTCATTTTATTTTTATTTATATGCTGGGAACATGGTATTTACCAACTATTAGACTATGGAATTTCACCAATTATTAAACTATGGAATTGACCACTAAATTAATATGTTTTCTTATTATTTATTAAAATAAGAAATTTTAATTTTGATCATATTCAATGACCTCTTTTAATAATTAAAGTGTATTATAAAATAAAATAATATAATTATAAATTGGTAAATTCCATCGTAAAAAATTAAATAATAATGAATACAAATATTAATCAATTAGTTAGAAATATAATTAAAAATTTATCTATTGCTAGCATAGGTATTGGAGTTTTTAATACATTATCAATACCCCATCTATCGTAAATAATATTCCCAAATTTAATTAATATTTTATGTAAG
>JBBPPB010000015.1:0-35079 GCA_038091755.1 Leccinum pallidistipes | reverse complement strand
CCGTGCGAAAGGAAAGCGGCGCCATCGCTCTTTCCTTCTTGCCTCCATCACCGCTTTGGGCACCCACATCGTTAGCGTTGCAGACGATCCGCCCTAGCGCTTTTGCACCCACCCTCCACTCCCTTGCTGTAACATCCCTGTTACCGCATCCGCCTCGACTCCCCAGGTTCCGGGTCCCTGATGGCTATGGCGATAGCACTATGAGGCGGTTTCCCACCTGCCCCGCAGCTCATCCTCAGCCCAGGTCGGACTGGAGCCGGTCAGCGCACTGCGCGCTGTCGCCCACATTTCCCCTCTAGCTACACTTGCTGTCACATCTCCCCGTTTCGTAGTAGTCATGCAGTGCTTTGTACCTAAGTTACTTATGCCACCGGTACAAATGACCCACACCCTTTCTCCCTCGCAGGCACGATCCTACGCTCAGACCAAAGATTCAACATAACCAATATCCACAAAACATCAAGTTGAAAGTATGTAATACAATTAGTATTTTAAGGTCCAGTTAATCATAACCAGACCGAAACCAAACCACAAATAACCAGTGATCAGTCACAGTTTGGTCCAGTTATGCACCAGTTACAGGTTCAGTTGCAAGAAATCTCGAAATTTATAAAACCACTTATGACTGGTTACAGGTGAGACCAGTTATTGTGCCCCTAAAGGCCTACATGAGCCTAGGGCATATCCACAAATATTTACATGAATTTAGGAATTTATTTGGAATTTGTAGGAATAGATTTACATTTTATGAACATATAGGTCAAGATCGGTTATAGCTTTGGTATTTTCCGGTCGTAAAATTTCAATATGTATTTTGTAGATGGTTCTGTACAGCCATCACCAAGCTCGCCGACCACTTCCTGAGATGGCCTATATGATTTATGTAGGACTATCTTACATGAAATGTCAAGATCAGTCATGATCAGTCATATTTCTGGCAATTCTCAGTCGTGAAATCTCTATATTTATTCAGCAGATAGATGGGGGTCCCCGCTGTTGAACACTTTACATTATTACTTCTGATTCTAGACCGGTCCATTCTAGACCAAGTCTCTTTCTTATCTTATCATTTTCTCTGATTAGATTAGAGCTATTATTATCATTGGCTTAACTCAGTTATCACTGAGATAGTAATGCTATTGGCTATGACTAAGCCATATATCTCTGCTGACTGATGACTTACTCATCTCACTGACAGATCATATAGAGTTACTTATGCTATTGAATAGAACCCATGATCCTGTAGAATGTTCTCGAACATTCCTTTCCACAACATGTACAAATACATATTGTAGTATATAAGAGCCTAAGGCTGACCCTTGAATATCAGGTTGCTTTCACATATAATCAGTGATTGATACCTCGTCTTAGCTCAAACACTTCTACTAGTAAGTTTTCTATTAGAGATTTAAGCTTCCCTCTATTGTTCTATTTGAGAACCCTCGGCTGTGCTATTAGAATATCCATATAGGATTTCTAAACCTCCTACATCCCGTACAGCCATTGCTAAGGTCGACGATCACTTCCTGAGATTGCCCATATGATTGATATTACACAAAACATTAAAATGATCATATCTAGAAAACATGTGAACCAATTTTGTAAGAAACATAGTGATAGAAAGCTGAAAGTCAGTAGTATTTTTGAACTACATGATCACCAGTTGTGACCAGTTTACAAACCAACCAAAATCCAATTGAAACTGGTTAGGCTCTGTTAGACACAGTTAAGGTTACAGAGATGTGAAAATAAAATAAAATATAATATAACCAGTCACGGTTACAGTTACAGCCCAAAAAAGTCAGACCTGAAAACACTATATACAATGTACATCAGCCTGGTACATGTTCTTGAAGTGAGGACATGCTCGAATGATATCCCAGTGAGATGCTGTAGCATTGCAGTCCTTGTAAATAAAAGGCTGCAGTAGAGGTTGGATGGGCAGGGGCTGGGAGAGATAGGTGTGCATTCCATAAAGGTGCATCATGATTTCATTCAGAGCAACTGAAGACTTTGGAGATAGGAAACAGAAAGCCAGGCAGAGGTTGGGTCGGCAGGGGGAGATAGGTGTGCATTTGGTGAGGGTGCATTTCATTCAGAGTGAACTTAGGACTTTTGGAGATAGGAAGCAGAGAGCCAGACAGAGGTTGGGTTCACAGGAGGAGACAGGTGCTAGTGTGCATTCCATGAGAATGTATTCTATACTTTCTGGAATAGGAAGTGGTAATGTGTGTTAAAATGCCAATAGGGTTTGGAGGAGATGTGGACTAGGCAGCATGCTTCCTTGATATAAATACTAACCTTGCATCTGGCCATCTGAAATTGGAGTGGCAGGTATTGTGAAGTCAACCATGATGGAGTGTGCAAGATTGCCTGCACAAAATTGAATTGATGATGAGGTTGTGCAACTGACAGCTGAGGAAACAGAATTTGGGGCAGGGATGAAGTTGATGGAGTGTAAGAGACTGCCTGTGTGAGGTGCAGAGGTTGTGAAATCGATAGAGTATGCAAGACCATCTGAGGAAATGGAGCTTTCTAGGGCTGCAGAAGTTGTTAAGTCAATAGAGTGTGTAGCACCACCTGCACAAATAGTGTTTAAAAGTCCAGTCCTAGAACTGCAAAAAAAAACCGAAACTGCAACTGGACCAGGACTGTTGGCAACTGGTCTTTGTCAGTTTCAGTTTCAGTTTTTTTTTATTTTTGCAAAAGTAATAAACCAGTTGTAACTGGTTGGAAACTGGTTTGTTGGTGCATAGCCATCCCCTGTCTGTACCCTATTTTCCCCATATATATCTACTATTTTTGGTAAATTTGTGGTAATTTTTGGCCATCATCAATGATTTTTACATAAACATTGAAGTTATATCTTGAATATGAACACCAAAACTGTTGAAACCATACACAAACCATTAATAGATAGCTTTGACCATATAATATAACATGGGAAGGTCATATATTACCATGAGTCGATACTATATTTAGGAAATGACTGGCTATTCGGAGACTGGTCTGAAACTGAGCAAAAGACCGAACCAGACCGAAAATCAGTTTTTTTGCGGTTTCAGTTTAAATAAACTGATATCTGGGTTTTAAAAAAACCGGTCTGGTTTCAGTTTTTCCAAATAAGGCAATAAAACCAGACCGGTGTATAGCCCTGTAGGTCTCTGTTCAGATATCGGGCATTTTTCATGCTTTACAGATAGTTTCCTCCTCCTCCTTACCTATCTCCGGACCTGTCTTTCGCAGTCTGGACCTGTCTCTCTCTACTCCGGTTATTCCTGCACGCTCGGACTTCCATACCAGACCGGAGACTCCGTTTCATACCTTAGATACATTTCTCTTTTTGTTTTGTTTTGTTTTGGATTCGCTACATCTAGTTAGAATGTAGGTACACAGTCCTGGGAATGCCTGGCAACTATAAAAGACTTGTTCTTAGTTTTGAAATACAGTTTCCGCAATCTACCATTTACCATCTATCTTTAAGTCGTCGTCTTCCACCTCATAGCTCACTACGGAGCTCCTCCTCACCGTCAATCACACCACCGACACTCCGGACTACCTCCTTACCGGACCACGACCGGACTGTCCTCAACACCTCCGGACTACCCTCGGACCCTTGTTCAACGCTGTTACCATGTCTAGGAAGACCCCCAAACTCACTGGACCCTTTTAGAATCAAGCCTTTCACAAGGCAAACCCCTAATCACTGTCCGACTACACCACCAGTCAGATTGTTGTCTATACACCGGACTGGACTTTTAAACACTATGTACAAAATTGACTCAGTGTGGAGGTTGTAAACTTGATGGAGTGTGAGGAGAGTTGATGACTCGGAAGTATGCAAGACCGGCGCTTGTACTCTATTTTGGGACCATGTTGGTTGTCTCAGAAATGCCGCTGGTTGTTGAGGTGGAACTGCTTCGCCTAGACCCTTGGAGGTTGCCTGGGTTTGACTGATGAAGTTGGTTCTTTGTCAGCAAAATCTGCTATGTAGCATGGCTATGAATAGCTAATTTGAAGGGGTGATTGTTGCAACAATGCAGGGAGAGCAGCCCAAATAAAAGTAAAACCTGGTAATGAATAACAACTTTCTCAGTTGTCGGATCTAAGTGTGGAAGGTGAAGTGATAAATGTAGCATCGGGAAAAGGTCAAATAGCTATGGACTGAAGTGCTATATAGTGGACTGAGCGGTTGAGTGGACCATTGATAAGGATTTCAAGAACTTGTCCAATAGCAAAGCTGGGGGTCCGAGGGTGAGGTCAAGTGGGTTGAAGATCATGTCCATTGAGCTTGATCTTGTCGCCATGTTTTGAGACAAACAGTAGTATTCTGCCTCATGTATTTATGATTAGCATTTTCAGGTCCGGTCCGGTTATTTGCCTTTTTGGGGCATAACCGTAACCGAACCGGTTATGGAAATTCCTTATTAGGCAAAAAACCCGACCGGACCTACCAAAACCGGTTACAATCGGTTCCTGTCGGTTCGCTAGCCAGTTATAACCGGTTATGAGGACGTCGAAAAATACTACTCATTCCTAGCTTTCAACCCATTTATCTTCGTTGGTTCACATGGTTCCAAGATATGGCCACATCAAACGGTTGAACTTCGGATGTGCTATGACCAATCTCGACCCTTGTGGTAATACAATCTAAATAAATTCATAGCAAAGTCGGATGTGGACGTAAAAATATGGAGAAATTATGGGAGGTTCGGTGGATGCTGGGGGATATGGGAGGAAAATCAGCAAGGCACCGATCACAGTTTGTAACCGGTTACGACCGGTTTTTCACCAGTTATGGTTTTTTTTATAATTCTTGTAACCTTGACTGTAACCGAACCATAACCGGCTGTAACCGGACCGCTTAGGTGGTTACAAGTGGTTACGGTTCGGTTCAGTTATGGTTGTTTAGTAGTTACACGACTGGACCTTAAAACACTATTTATGATGGCTGAGCCGCAGCCAGAATCGTGGCACATAATGTCAAGTCCCACCACTATTAATACTGCACTACTTATTTCTGTCTTGCCGCCGCCACGACAAGAGCTTGGGACATGAATTATTCGAGCTGATTCTGCATGAAAAAATATTGTGAAAATTAAGCCATCTCCAAAAGCATACTAAGTAAGTATTGATTACTATTTTTCTCCCTGATGAAGTTCATTCCAAGGAGTTTTGCCTGTGCAGGATGCTCCGAAAGGTAGTCCAGCACAAAGGAGCCTGCTTGGACCCATTTCTGGAGCTTATGCTCATACTAGTGTCCGCCACTGAGGACATGCTTTACAAGGTCGAGCCATGCAAATCTCTGGCACAAATCTTGGCTTAGACACTGCCAATTGTTGTAAACACACAAGAGACATAATACAACATTAAACAATTCATAATGTTCTGTTGAGAATATGATTGCTGGCCCAAAGTGACAAATGTAGGCAAGGTGATGGATGTACACACCAGTTGCAAACTGGTTGTGACCAGTTTTCCGAGAAACCGGTCTTGTGCTCACTAGCGTGTGACTGTCTCGCTTAGCGGTGGCTGTATCGGAGATGGCTCTGATGTGTACCTTCCATTTGACCTAATTGTCACATAATTCGGCTAACACTTGGCGGAGATATGAGCATTTCCAAGTGAAGCATAAAATCTCGACCTCATTGATCAGTACATCGCATTTGATTGCATGACATTGGCGCCCCGTCGGTAGCAAACTATATTTGGGTACTGTATACAGCTACCATTTGAGCCATAGATCACGTGGATCGTAGCAGTATCAGTGGGCGCTCATGGGTAACTCAGGGGCACTGGTTGCAACCGGTTAAAACTGGTTGCGGACCAGTTTTTTGACTTCTCCCAAAATCAGGCAGCAGGACAGAGGAAATTTTGAAGTGGGCGCAACTGGACCTTAAAACACTAATCACAATAGAATTGCCCTTCAAGCCGATAGGACTAGCTCACCACTCTGTAAGTTGTGGCATTATAGCCCCTATTTCCATCATAGGAAAGAAGATACTACTTTAATTTGAGGTAGAAGGCTTCAAATGTCTGATTGTTATATGCTGATATAAAAACCAGATTGTTTGCACATTCCAAATAAAGTAAGTCAACATGGGCTGTGTGCAAAGACCAAGTCGACATTCCCCAGGTCGAAGCAAGTTCTAATGTACCATTGTACAAAGACATATTGCCAACACCTGTGATGATGCAGGAAATTTTAAGACAGCTTGAAAGAGGCCCAAGACATATAGCCAATCTCAAACCTAACTTTCAGGTACTACCAAACTTGTTCCACTCAATTCCAGCCACTCACATCTCACTCAGCCTAATCAATGAACAGTTTCACTTCCCTTTTCAGGGTAATAACTACTCAGGAGGTCAAGGTGACTTTTCACTGTGTTGGATGGTAATGTTAGAAGAAAACTTGCCATGCTAGTGCTCAAGCTTTTTGGATCCTCTGATAAGACTTCTAAGATTGAGCACAATGTCTGTCCATTGAAATGGTTGAAAGTGTGTCTCTATAATCCTCTTTCCAATGAATTTGTGCTTGAATAGGTTATACCAGTATACCTGTGGGAACAACTTTGGAGGCAAACTGAAACCACATCACCCGTCAACGTGAATCCTTGCTATGTTTCCTTTATGTATCTCTTCCTCAAAATATCAGTGATGCAAAGGACTGCCACCTTGAGAGGCTCTTCATGAAATTTTGAAGGCACTCTTGGCAACATCAGGGCCTATATGTAGAGCATATGAGGAGACGTTCATAAATAAGTCAGCTGAAGATTGTATTGTACAACTCTTTCAAATGGTAAGATATCAAATTGCAGTGCTATCAAAGAAATTGAGAGAGGAAATATATATAGGATATCAATTGTAGCTGGGCCAACCATGATCCAACCTTGCTCCACACCTATTGGATAGACCATTCTCTTCATCTTATCGAAAAGTTGCACCAACATCATTTTAGTGACTGTGGACTTCAAACATTACATAAGCTGCCAAGATGTCTTGATCCATTGTGAACTCAAGCAATCTTTCTCTGGCGACTCCCAAACAATCTAGATGGTCATAACTTTCACAGATCTCTGGAAAGGAGTGCAAGGACATGGCTCATATCTTACTTGGGTTCCTTGTTGATAAAGTTTCCTCACATGTCCACTTTGGACTATTTGCCAGAGTTGTCAACTGATACCTCAGAATTTAGCTGCTGGAAATTGATCTTTGATATATGGATATCCAAAGATATACTGGATGGTTGTTGGCCATTTTGGCTTTACAATTGATCCAGGGATGACCAATAGTAAGCACTCAACTAAAATACTACACTGGATATGCTAAGCAAATGTCTAAAGCCTGGAGAACAAAACACTCCTTTTGTGGAGTTTAATGATGACTGATTTTTCCTTTCTACTCCACCTAATAACTTTGCAAAATAAACCCTGCACAGACATGTCTTCTTGAAGGACCAACACAGATTGCTCTCTGCTAATTGAACTTGCTGCACTAAGGACTCTTGCAGAATGAAATGGTGCTCCACACCACTTGCATGGTTTCTAGAAACAGAAAAAAATGTGGACAAATCCTTTTGACATAGTTTCCTCTCAGATAGCCCACACTAACATTGAAGGCCAGTTGGTAGTGGGAACAATCCCATAAATAGAGCTATTCAATAGTTCTTAGGAGCACCATTGTCAATCTATCTGTAAGCCTCAGTAGTCCTCCAAGCTCAAAGCTATTTTATTTACTCAGACAGCACACACTCTGCTGGTTCCAGGTTGCAAGTAAAGCATTCATCACCATGTATTTGTGGCATGGAACCAGAGATGCCTGCTCTATGCTTCAAATACTTCATCAAGGATAGTAAGTAATTAGATTTGCTGCTTCAACATTCTGTATTAAAAGTGTTGGAGTCATAGTTATCAAAAGATATCAATGGTTATTTGATAAGGATCATTCTCCATAACCCACAGTTTATGAATACTCTCAAATCAGCTGTTATTTTACTTACCACCTGAGTTATCTATAACTGAATTTTTAGGTTTCTAGATAACTAATATGCAAAATATTGCATGTGGTGCACTTTCTGGCACTTCCCTCTAATGCCCATCCAGAAACCATTCCACATCAATAGTGTGTAAACAGCTAGCTGAAACTGATGAAGCTTCACCTGCCAAACCAACTTTGTATCTTGTCAAGATAGATCAAGGTTATTTTCAGCTAGAACCTCATCACTATTTTACATATACATTTTATCCCCCCCTCCACAAGAATTTCAAGGAGATTGTTCATGAGGAGTTGAAAGATGTTTCAAATCAATTCATTTCACATGTCTGGAGAAAGTCCTTGTTTCTTTTTGAATATTCCATCAACAATGAAAGTGCAATAGTTCTTCCCACACTCCAATCTGCTGTCAATATTACTCAGTTGAGCTGGTGGACTCATTGGTCAGATGATTCAAACTATGATTATGAAATAGTTCATGATCAATTTATGTATTTAAGTAAGAAGCCATGGCAACACAATTTGACTTCGATTTGCAGCCCTCAATCCCCTGCCAGTGCCAAAAGCTCATTTGTTTTTTTTCCAAAGGTGTGTCCTTGCCTACTGCAGTGGATTAGTATGGAAACAACTTGGACAGGTGGCAGCTATGTCCAGAAATTGCAAATGTGTGCAAAATATTTGAGGTTCAATACCTAAATGTTGCCCCCCAATGGTCTCTGTTCTGCTTCTCTTCTCTTCTCTGTTGCATGCCATCCATTGAACCATTCCATCAGGAAGGTAGTCAGAAACTGCTGGTAGATATACCTATATGTAATCAATGTCAAATAAATTGGAACTAATTCATTTTTACTTACTTTCATCAAAGCCTTGGAATTTTTCTCAGTGCATTGTTCGAATTCACGACCTTGTGGAAAACACGTAAGGCCTGGGAATGGTGGAAGCAGCAATGCTACTCAAACAAACAAATGCTTTGTAATGCTTCAGTTTGATATACTTTGAATACTTATCAGCAATCAATAACAGCCAAAATAGCATCAGGATCAGGGAAATGACCACAATATGATCATCGAAGGTTCCTTTGATAAGCTGATGAAGGATATCAGGTGTGATGAGTTCATGAATATTTGCTCTTGGAAAAGCAGCAGTGAATGGCTTCAATTTGTACCTACCAAGATATCATCAACAAGATCTGATGAACATCATGGCTATTGTGTTTTTCACCATATGGTTCAGAATGAACATAATGTATCATAGTATGGGAGTAAGCCTATATGATGGCTGTATATCTTATCCTTCATTTAATTCCTAGACAGCATTTGCTCACTCTGCATTCCATTGGAGCTGATTCAAAATTGCAGTCTATAGAACACATGATCTCAACTGCTTCAGTCTTAGAGACAAGACAGGGGTGCCTATTGGTACCTCAACTGTGACTTTAGGAACTGGTGCCACCATATGTGGCTGGGTGAGTTATTCTTGATAATCATAAGTATTTTTTGTACTAATTCACCTATAGTTGATTGCTGTACTCATTGAATACAAACAGAAGAATGTCACCTCTGTGCGTCAACGTAAAATGTGAAAAAGAGAAACCTTGTATGTACTGGCAAATACGGAACAATATGGGCTACCTCCAAAGACCGGTCTTAACCAGTTTTTTTCCAGTTTTTTTTTTTTTTTTACCAAGACTGAACCAAATTAAATCTAGGAAAGACCAGACCAATTGAAACCCATTGTAGAGCCCAGTAGGTCTCTGTGCATATATTCCCTTCTTTTCACGCTTTCCAGATCATATTCTCCTCCTTCCCACCTATCCCCGGTCCTCCTTTATATAGTCTGGACATGTTCTTTATGATACTAGTAGTAGCCTTGTACACCCGGACTATAGTCATTTCAACTGGTCACTGTTCACCACAGTCCAGTGAGTCTGATTCAAGTTGTACCTTCAACACATTTCCTTTTGTTTTGTTTTGTTTGCACATCACTATATCTACTTTCAATGTAGCTACATAGTCCCAGGAATGTATGGTGACTATAAAAGTCTTGTGTCTAGTTCTGAAACAATATCTATGGATCCTACGAGTTACTGCCCAATTTTTCTATTGCTCTCCTTTGCATTGCAGCTCACTATGGAGCTCCTACTCACTGTCTATTGCATCACTAATCTATGACCAGGCTGCTTATACCCATGTTGAGAAAGGGGCTGCACCGAAAGCTGCGAAAATTTGTTCCCAAAAAGGAAATTTATTATTCCTTTTTCGATGTCATCAAAAAGTTGTACTACGCCTCTGTTTTTGTGATCTCACTGATCTGACAATCTAATCAATCTGATCTAATCTGGATGAGATATGATCAAAATTGTCACAACAAGCCGGCGATACAAAGCATCTGATTGGTCAATATTGGCCACTGTGAAGAAATACCCCTATCAATTTAATTTAATTACCAGGAGCTCTGTTTGTGTCCACACACCTCCTATCATTTCAATGTCAGACAGTCCTCCAGCAGTGTGAAGGCAGTTGCCATGATTTGAGTCAAAGTGATCTCTGGCACTGCTGCAAGTTGCCACATTTTGATGCAAGTGTATGTATGACAAATGCCAGTACACAAGGTCTAGGACTCTGGTGGAACCAAAGCAGCAGTCAAGCTGATCACTAGCAGCTACTGATTGCCACTGTAAAGCAAGTTTCTGACAACACCCTGTGATCCCCCCAGCCAACCCCCACTTTCTGATTGCCTTTCTGGCCTCGAGCTCTGTGTACCAGTCAAATGAATGGTGGCAAACACATCAAGGATGACTATCATATCATTAACAGGTGAAAAAATTATGATTATTCTAGTGCATCACTCATTGATAGTTTTGAGGCTGCTCGTCATCTTGGACAATGTTAAGGTGGGGATTTGACCCATATTCATATTGCACTTGACACAGTGACAGGGCTAATGCATGTACAGTTCCCATTTGGTGCCAGATTTTTTTTCCAGCCACAGGAACACTAGGTGGACCCAATCCAAACTCTATCTCCTTAAAAAAGCCATACCACTCTTCACAACTTTCTCAATCTCCCAATGTTTTGAGCCACTACAGTCTATTTGGGCATTAATGTTTTGCACTCTATACTCCGTTAGGGCTGCTATGAGCTTGCATATCAAGTAGTATTAGCAAGCTGAACCTGAGGTTGAAAAATAAGGATGATAATAGACTTACCCAACTACAAATGGTTGCTCCAGTTTTGATGGACATCCCAGAAATAGGAGTCCCAACCCTATCCACAAAATTAAAGCAGCCTAAGTGAGTGGTCTTGTAAGCTGCTGCCTTGAAAATTTGATGAAATGCTTCATTGCCAAATGGTTCCTAGAAAATTATATTCCAGTAACTAGCTGAACTTTCATAAGAATAAATAATCTACTTACTTGTACAGCCCACTGATCCTGATTCCCACTGGCAACCATCCCATGGAAAACACCATAACCATACCACTCTGATCTGGCTCATTCAGCTTAATGCTTCTATCAACAGAGAGAAGCCTAAATTCTTGCCCATCAACCTGAAGTGGATTCTTGACAAGCCTAGACCAGAGGTTCTTTGCAAATCTCTCAGTGACCTCCTTGAGCTCTCTGACAAGGCGAGTCTTGAAGATTGAATCAGACAGATGGGTGTATGCTGTCTGATTCCTAGGAAGTAGGGTAATTTGAACTAGTACAAATAATAAATTAGCCATCTACTACAACTATAGCATGTGAACTTACCAACATTGTTCCAAACTTTGGCCATGCTCATTCTTGGCCATGATTTAATGAGTCTGTTAAATACTCATGAATGAGGTCCACCAAAGTCTCCATCACTAATTCCTCCTTGGGTGCCATGGTTATAGTAAATTTCTGTTCACGAAGACCAATACACAGAGTTAGAATCTGCTGCATGCCTGAACAGAATTGTCCAGTTATGTGCTTAAGCAGTATTCATAACATCAACAAACAAAGCTGTAATAAGAATAATCAATTATGTATAGTTGATAAAAGTGATAAAAAATGAGAACTTACAAGCTTCTCCATGACAGAAATGAGGATTATGCTGAGGTACAGGCACTGGCTGTTGAGCCTGCTGACTAGGGGGCTCCAGATTACCACTGGCAGTGGAGTCATTGACAGCTGCTGCAACTTGAACTCTAAATAATAAAAGTAAAATAAAGCAGAAACTTACCAGAATTGAGATCAGGACCAGACCAATGGTATTCCTGCCCACCCTGAATCATGCCTCAGCCTTCTCAGGCTGAGGATTACTATTAGATGCTATCATGAGGGTTAATCATGGTTGCATAGATTTTAAAAAGGTGAAATGACATGATAACTTACACAATTCATTTCCATTCTTGAAATGGAAACCATCAGAAGGCTGAGGCTGAGACTGGACTCCATCCTAGCCTGCCAGAGATCTAGTATATCCACTCCTGGTACTAGTGGCTTGAATTGGACCTCCAGCCTGAGAAGGTTGAGGGACAGCTGTTAGATGCTATGATACCACCATGAAGGTTAACCATCCTTGCATAGTAGATAAAAAACAGTGATAACTTATACAATTCATTCCTATTATTGAAATGGAAATCACCACTGGCAGAAGACTGAGGCTGAGTCTGGTTTCCATCCCAATCTGCCAGAGAACTATAACCACTTCAGGCAGTTTGATTGGATTCCCAATGTTGAAAAAAATCACCAGAAAAATCATTCAGGTGATTCACTAATATATCAGCACTGTAATGATATACCCAAAAAGTTGGTGGCTTTATTTCAGAGAGTGACTTGAAGCATACTACTGTAACTCAGACTGTGGTGTGACTGCTAACATTTTTGGTCAGCTTTTTCATCTGAGTGAATATCTGACTCACTGAAGGCTGAACCCCTGCTAGTACTATTACTCTGAACTACCTGGCACAGCCAGCACCATCCCAGCCCAGGCTTTGAAGGCCACTCTGTGGCTCAGCTCTCACTTGCAGAGCCTGGACTAAAGAAGACTAGAAATCATGATGAAGAGTCTCCCTGCCACTGAACCATTTATTCAAGTTGGCAGTGGCAGGAATTTCAAGTTTGTGCCAGTGAGTGATTATCATTCATGATGTCTGACTTACACTTGTTCCGTGTCACTGGCACAGGCCTGACTCACTGGCATGGCCTGCCACTCCCTGGGATCACTCCATGCCTGGCCTGGGGGAGCAGGTGGCATCTGACTCGGATGTGGCAGCATGTCCGACTCAGGGACTGATTGTGATTCGGCTAAGTCGCTGCCGTCACGGTGAAGATCAAAATTCTCGTTTCGAGTCGGGTATTCTGCCATTACTACGTAGTAGATAGTACTGTTTCAAGTTCAAGTCGTGTTACGGTTGAGGAAGGGATTTGAGTGGTGGTTGTCGAACAACTTGTATTATCAGATCGGATCGATGAGTCCAAGTCGCGCCCAAACGTGCGCTGAGCCTCGATTATGTAAGTTTAGCCCAGTGTACCAAGTTACAATAAAAACGACAAGGACAGAGAGGATGGGGAGACGGGACGGCGTCACGGAACTCACAGTGAAACGACAGGGACAGCGAGACCGTGGTACCACAACCACAGCGACAATGACAATGACAACAACAACACGAGAAAGATGCGAGGAGGATGAGGACGGGACGATAGCGTCACGGAACTCATAGCGAAATGACAAGGACAGCGAGACTGTGGTACCACAACCACAGTGACAATGACAATGACAACAACAACACGAGGAAGACGCGAGGAGGACAAGGATGGGACAATAACACGAGGAGGACAAGGATGGGGACGCACAACAACGACAACGTGAGGACGGGAATGCGCAGAGAATGGGGATGGCGACCCGATGACGATGACCGCCTCGTCCTCACAGATCCATAGTAGTAATAAATATGTTGTACTGTATTCTATGTATTCTTTCATTGAATTTTTAATTTTTTTTTTCATTGTATGATCGTCTGAGCAAAGAGACCAGAAAAGAAAAAAGAAAAAAATACTGTACTGTGTCTGTGCACTCTGTGCATTTCTGTTGCTGAGGCTGTACAGAACATGTGTAATTACATAGCACTGGCAAAAGGGACCTGTCTGGGATCACTGGGGTGGCCACCATGCTGTTGTCAGCAACCTCTTAATGAAGTGTAAATTATAATTATTGTAGGAGCTTGATCAAGATCATAAATATATGTTGTGATCTATAGATTGATATTATGACAGTGAATAATGGCTGAATGATCAATATTTGCCTTTTTCTTCAAGACTGATTCTAGTGCTATCAAAAACATACCTTCTAGGTGTTTAAATGTCATTGGAAACTCTTAATGAAGTGTAAATTGTATTTCTTGATAAGAATCAGATCCATGATCACCATAAATATAAATTCTAATCTATAAAATGTCATTAAGGTAGTGAATTGCAGTTCAATGATAAATGTCTGCCATGTGTTCCTGATACTGTCAGCATGGCATATTTGGGCAATCTAATGTCACATTAAATTCTAAATGGAGTTAGTCTGATAATTGCTGATCAACTTTGATCATGCTGAACTAATGATGTTAAAGGACTTATAATGAATTGCAAACTAATACCAGCATGTTATATTATATTCATACATTAGACTTTCTGTTGCCTTTCTTGCAACCAATGATATTCCCTAATCTTATATTTACCTTTTCATATCAGCCATACATTTGTTGGTACTACTCTGAAAGTTTGAACATCATTATGTCAGCTCTTGATGATGCTGAACTAATTATGTCAAGGGACTGATAATTGTTCATCAAGTACATCAGTGTTGAGATAACATTTTCCTTGGTATGTATTTCTTCCACTATCTGTTCATATCCTTAACTTGCTGCTGTCCACTTGACAATCACTGATATTCAATGATCCAGGACTGGTCTTATTATATCATATGGTTGTAAGATCCATCTGATTATATCAGCTCTTCACCATTCCCCTGATGACATTGACTCAGAGAGATGTTTACAAAAAATAAAAGGTTACATATGTCATTGGATTCACCACCGGATGTGCATGCCTCATCGGAGTCAGAGTTACCTGTGCCCTGACACAGAAGTGGTCTGGGCTTCAATTTGTCTCACCTAGTATATTAACATGTTAAGTCCAATTAGATAGAGACATTGGGTCTCCAAACTGGTTTCAGCCATCTCTGCAAAATGGCCATGATGCAGCTTGCAGTGCTAGTGTTGCTGGAACTCCCCAGCTTTTAATTAACTCCAAGCTGTAATTAATTATTAATTTCAGCTGAGCCAGCAATAGCTGCAACAAAAGCCACTGGCATGCACAGCCCTGTTACACTTGGCCCAAGTAGGAGCAAGCATAGAGTGGAGATGAAGAGAGGTTGGTTAGAGGAAGCTGTAGATGACTAAAGATATACAAGAAGATGAGTCATGATAAGAAAGGAGATGAGAGCTCAATCCATGAGACAATGCTACCACAACCACTACCCTACACAAAGTCATGGGACAACTACACCATGTATACTAACTAAAAGCATTGAAATCACACACTCACCACCTCACTAATATCCCCTCCTCATGACACAACCTACAAATCCACACACATCAATATGCTCAAACAACCCCCGTACGCCATCCACACCCTCCCTAAATCTCCCCTCCCACAAATTGCCAACTGTTGATACACTCTGAGTTCCACTGGTGATCTGAGCCACCAATCCAATACCTTGGACTGTTGATGTACTCTGAACCTTACCACCAATGGGCTAGACAATGTAAATCCTGATTTATCATGTATGGTAGACAGACTTCTGCACCCTCAATTCCTTCTCTACCCACAAGATACAATATTATCATTTCCTGCTTCCCTCTAGTGAAATATCTGGATACACAAATAGCTGGACCTGCCAACCAGCTGAACTTCCATTTCATTTCAATTATGTTTCCTCCTCTAACCAACCATAAAAGCTACTCACACCAACAGTGCCACCTCAGGTCTCAGACATGGACAAAGAAAAATCCTTGCATCCATTGCTACTCGTCACAACCCCATTGGCTGCCCCATCAGTGGGTCCCAATTTTTCCCAAACAACTTTGAAAATGCTCTAGAGCAACATGATGACCCTAACAAAACACCTACCTCCACCACACCGAAACTACCACACCTCTGTGCAAGCTATCCCCCGCTTTGGGTAATAAGAACTCCCAATGCTACTTGTTTCATATTACATTGCCTGTCAATGGAGCAAGAATCTGTGGGAATGGATGTCAAGAATGCCACCAAGCCTTCAAATTGACCCCAAATGAAAGTCCTTCCCAAGTTTCACCTCCCTGCCCACAAGGAGCCTTGTCAGATTCAATATTCCATGAACTTGCTGACATTTGTAGAATGAACTAATGGTGAAGGCCCCGAGCAAGGATGGGCAAACATCAATCCCATAGCATCAAGCACAAAGGAGATGGGGATGGGTTCAAGGCAGGATACACTTGACAATTTTTTTGGTGACTAGAACTGGAAGAAGATGGTATGCATTACCAGTGTCTGGCTGGTTGTAAAGATGGACTGATGCATTATTTCCTACAGGTAACAATTTTTTAACAAAGATAAAGAAAGTGGTAAACGAGAAGGCTGAGCAGGCAATGATGCATGATGACTATTAGGCTGCACTCAATTGCAATGTGATTGCACAATGGTTTACAATGGTCAAATTTACAAGCAGACTAACCCATATGAGCGCCAAGGCAAAAGTTGGTAGACTACATTTCATACTTGCCAGTTATGTGGCTCACTTATCTGTACTAGTTTCGACACAGGCAAAGGTTCACAAGAGCTTCCAAATGGAAACAATGTCTCCATCCATACTGATATTTCACCCAGTGACCTGATCAGTACTGGTATATATCTCAAGAAGCATCAGTGAGTACAAATGTAGCTGTTATCTATCATTCACTAATGTTCAATCAGGTGTTGCCTAGCCATAGATATGGCCACGATGTGATGAGGGGAAGCTAGGCTAGAGCTATGGCAAATATCCTACAGTGACAGATTGAAATTTGGGTGTCAGCACAGATCGTCTATATGCCATTGGTGGCATGGCAACACGTCAAAGACCAAGAGAACCAGGCACATCAAGCTGAGCCCATCAAGTCCTGTCTGGACACCTACGAGCTTTACCCCACATCAGATCACCAGTTTTCTAGATTCTGAGTATCACAGACAGCTGATTCTCATGAGAACCATGGACCCACTACTAAACTGCCTGATTTTCCACATCATCAGCACCTTCTGTTTCCAAAGTACACTTCCACAAGTAACCTAATGTTAGTGAGGAAACTGAACAGAAACCTCTGAGAGGTGAAGCATATGGCTAAAAAACTCATGATGAGTCATGGTGGGCTACAGTACGTTTGACTAATGAACTGTCGGGAATGCATTGTGAGCTCAGGCTGACAACAAGTATAGAACCTATAGTCAAACTTGCACACCATGATCAAGTGGATGAGCTGCTGATGCCATGATATGATGATGACAGGACAGAGCATAACAACACAGAGACAAAAGACAATAATCTAACTGAGAATTGGAATATATATTTTAATAGTGGGGTGAAGGATGTTGCCAAGGTCACATTTTCCTATGTGGAAGTTTATGATGTACTGCATTCTGGTGTTGCACATATCTGAAAAGCAGCTAGTTTATTGTCAGCTAGTGTAGTGTGATAAGATTATCAGTCAAGCTCCAACTACCAAACTACAAAGTCAGAACATGAAATGACTCATTGTCACAGAAACTATTAAGGATGTAGTGTGAACACGCCTCCATGGATGTCTCGCTGCTTTCAACCACACCAGGTAACAAAGTACCAAAAACTGGTACTAATTGAATAGCAAGTATGACATCAGTGAGGGGAATAATAGCACTTGCCCATGCCTCGAAAGGCTACATATGCCTTACTTGATATAAACCCACACTAATCTGGGCATGTAGGGAGATGATTGGGAAAAATTGGATATAGAGGAGTGGCCCCTCTTTGAGGTAAGCAGGGAGAACATTTTGAGTTTTCGGAATAAAGATTGCCCGTACTTGAGCGACATCTTTGAAGTGATCAAAGCAAGGAGAGGGATAAGGAGTATGTTGAACATTACCAAATACATCACAGCCTGCTGGCTGGTGTACCAGCATGGCAGCACTGCATCACAACACTCAAGGGGATGATGGTCAGATGGTGGAAACCTAGATGACTTGGCTACAGTTGATATATCACGATCAATAAAACAAGTGCAACTGGATCCAGAATTTGTTCCAAACCCTGACATCACCATTGATATCCCATTCTGATGTCGAATTATCGTTTGATGCTGCGTAAATGTAGTCGGTTTTGAAGATTGTAAATGTCCTGTTGTGATGGCCTCATCTGACATAATCATGCCATTCCGGGTAACACATCCTGTAAAAATGACAGTGCAGAGTCAATCATCATCACCTCCTTATTCTCATTAACAAGTGTTTTTGCCAATGCTGAGTCACAGGAATGCCATAGGATAAGGTACAAGTCAAAAACACAAGTAGTCCCCTCACAATTCAGTATGTTGACCACTTGATCCACAAAAGTGGAATGATTGTGGCTCATACATTGAAATGTATTCTTGCAATGTGTAATAAGCAATTTCTTAGTCACATCGGCAGTGAATTAGATCAGCGGCCCGTTCGCCATGGTTTGATGAGCATAGCTTTGGGATGTTAAAGTGGTCCATGGGACTGATCTTTGCTTTACGAGCCTTAAGCTGTATGATAAGATCTTTCTGGGCATGGAAGTTACAAAGGGCTTGTTTCATGGATATAATGGACAAGTCCATATGGATGAGATCTTGGGCTAGATATATGAATTGTATGATGGCGCGAATTGCAGAAATGAACTGATTGGGTACAAGGCCCGCAGGATAGGGATTATGGTTCTTTCAATGTCGTGATGATCTCAGCCCGTCATTTGTTTCACATGAGAGGTGCCCGAAGAGAAGTGGCAGACGGCAACCTGCCAAGTAGGCACTTGAAGTGGGTGTCTAGTGTGTGTGGACCTGTGGACCTGCTAGTTCCTTGCACCAGGCGAGGACATGGTCAAAAAAGAATTTGTTGGCACAACTGGCCTCTTGCTAAACCATCTCAGTTTCTTACATCCAAACCACAACATTATTGGCATCACCAATTTTGGAACCATGATGTTTGCTGGTGCAAACAGGCACTCGGCTGTGAAGAGCTAGATTTTTGCTTCTCAGTTCTCCCATGGATCATTGGTCTCCACTATTTCCACGAAAGAATAACAAAGCTCAAGTAGGTCACCGGTCATGCATAGCGAGATGTCCAACACTATATCTGTGGACTATTAGGTAGTATATTGACCGATTTTCCCACATTTTCCCACATTTCTAGGATTTTATTTGCTCAAAAGATGGTTATGACAATTTCTCAAAATACCTTCTTCAAAATGACATATCACACGAGATTGGCCATATCTCAGGCGCATATGGGCAGAATTACATATTCTATGGAGGATATTACAGCCATGTGACTCGGCTACCTTCAGTACAGCCACCCCTAAGCGCAGAACCCACGGTACCGGCACTATAGTACACTATAACTATATCGAGAATATATAAAGGCTATGTAAGAAGCTAATGAATGTAGTGTGGCAGCTGCATGCAAGAGGCATGCATCAACAGTGATGCAACTGAGGGAAGGGGGAACATGCAACAAATGAACAGGGTGGCCAGATCTTTGAAGCACCCACCCTTGCATTGTGCTCAGCGAGTATAACTGTGGGATGAGACGCTTCAAGCTTGGAAACTTCATCGTGATTCAGTTCTTGAGTCGGACCTCGGTCTTTTTGAAGGACTGACCGATGGCCAAAAGATACCTTCGATTCCTGGCTTTCAGCCCATATTTTTGTTATCTAAATCGGTCTGTGGGCTATTGAGATATGATGATTTTAAAACATCATGTCATTTTTGACTTTATTGACTAAGATCTATCATTGTGTGCGATCTTTCAGCATGGGAATGGTGCTCAGCAATGGCTGTGCCAGCTCTAGTAGAGACTTGTGCCTTTCATTTCCGCTTATAGTTACGTAATTCGGTCCTTATATGGATATGATATGGTCAATTTTGAGTTGCATGTCATTGAAGAGGGTAATTTTACAAAATATATCATAACGTGCTCAAATTAAATCGTAAAAATATGCACAATTCAGGGTAAATACATCAATATATGTACAAATAGGGGGCAACATCTGTCCGCCCAAAGGACTGGTTACGACTGGTTTCTATTGGTCTTTTTATTTTTTCAAAATGAAAAGACGAAAACTGAGACCAAGTGAGACTGGGGAAAGACCGGTCCGACCAGGACAGGTCCGGTCCAGTTTTTGGTCTTTCGTCGGTCTTAGGACCGGACTTTTAAACACTAGTTCCAACAAGAGCACATCATGGTCATGGTCGCGGACATGACTCCGAGTCAGGCCACTTGGCTGTCAACCTGCCCCCTGCAAACACTCTTCCTTCTACTGGGAGTTCCCCTGTTTCTTCACAGTGTACATTGTCACCGTGACTGCAGCTCATATTCATCTGACTTACTACTGTTCGATCAAGACGAGGTTGATCCTCCACCATCCACTCCACTCCTCAATTCATTGCCTCGAGTGAAGGTGAAGAAGAATTTAACCTGCAGGATATCTCTGAAGGGAGCCAGTCAGAAGATGACATTGCACAGTTCAGATGATGTTTGTTCCTGAAGGTCAATCACTATTGATTCTTCATCAATTGTTGCTAGGTTGGCAAAACCAAGAACATTGTTTGCTCTTTCTTTTCCTTTTTCCTTGTCTCTTTCCTGACGCTTTTGGAAATTGTCAGAGTGATGCTTGCCATGTTGGGCAGAAAAGGATCCTCATCCTTGTCCTCTGTTTCCTCCTCGACCACGTCCAGAGCTCAATGATCAGGTACATAATTGTTGGAACCTCCATTGTTATTGAAGTTCTAGGGATGTTGTAGTCCAGGTCCGTGCTTCAAAGCCGAAGTACAGTTTGTCTGTGCATGCTGCTGAGATGAAGAGAGATGAGAGGGAGAGGCGGAGATTATATGAGCTAGGGTTTTTGTTGACATAAGACCAGATTGTTGAGTGTTAACCTCCTTCGAGATATGAGGAAAGAGATTATCAATTGTGAACTGGGTTTCATCAATGGTTTGGATGGCATGTGAAATCATACCATCAAAGGAAGAAGGAAGGCGGAATAGAAGAATCATTGCCTTTAGATTAGGCAGGACTATAAGTCCTGTAGCGTCTAGACGGGTAAACTGAGATGTGATGGTGGAAAGTCCTTCAGAGAACTTGTTGAGCTTGACTCTGGTGCGGAGTAGGTTGGAAAAGATCATAAATTGTCCAGGGATACCTTTCTTTCCATGGACGAGCTTGTGTCTCCAGTGACAGCTACATAGTTCCAGATGATCTGTGTTTGTAGTTCAAAGGAGATGACAACAGAAAAGAAACCTAGGATTTTGCCATCTATGGTGATCCATTTTTCCTTTGTAGCATTGTCAATCTGGGTATCATGAATGATATATCCTGTAACAATTTTCCAACCAGCTAGCATTGGAAGAGGACCACGAAGAGAGGTAACACATTTCTGATAGTTGGAAGCACCTTGAAGAACAGGAACACAAAAGATGTGTTCTTTGGTAGCAATGAAATCAGAAGGAAGAGCAGTAGCCATTGATGATGTGTTAGAAAGATAGCATCTGTAAGAAAGAATCAAAGAGATCAGCATCTAGTAAAGATAAAGGGAAGAGGAAAAATCTGAAAGTAAGATTTCTTCGTCATCTAGTGGAAGAAGCACATTTTTAGGCATGTTCTGTCCTGAACCCAGAGGTGGTGAAACTTTTTCCATTTCTTGTTCTCTGAAGTCCTGATTCTCTGATTCATCATCCAAGTATTCTGGTTCCTCCGTTGTGTTTCCAGCTTCTTCTTCACAATACAAAGCTTGTAGTGAGCTCTGGTGCAATTCTTTCTTCTTTTGATATGTCTCTCAAACCATAGTTCCCTATGTTGATTCCTTGTTTCATCATATAATCCTTGATTATCCAGAGTAAGTTCTCATTGTGCGATTCAATCCTTTTTATGATTGTTTGGATCAGGGTATCAATATCTGTATGGCAATGGTTCAGAACTTGTATTTTGTTCTGATTTTCAATAACATTTTTCTCGATACAATCAAAATTGAGTGTCGGAAAATAATGAAGATTGACTATACATGGAAAGGAATCATCTCGGGTTGTGGCATCTATGCTAAACTGCCCCCCTGGCCCTCCCACGGCACCGTCATCATCTCATGCCTTCTCAGACACACATATTTTGTCCCGGTCCACGTTCGCACCAAAAACCCTTTCCAATTCTCTTCGTTCACCAGTTTGTTATCAAGTTCTGTAAAACCCTTGTCACACATTTCGGTTCGTGCAGGGGCCTCAGAGATCCCCACCGGAAAATGCAAGGTGGCTGATGATGATGACATCTCAATGGTGTCAGCCACATCATGTTCAGCCATTGGATCAACACATTCTTTTACTACGCGCAAGTGGCGCAATGTCAAGAATAAGACCATGGATCATTTGGAGGACTGTTTAGATAATTGACTTGGAACCATCAACGACAATTTTCGTGAAAGCCTTGTGATGGTCAGCAATGTGATCAAAGAGATATCTCCTGTCAGCCGGTTGATGGACGCAGCACGCTCACTCTGCAACCCTCGGCATCACTGGTGGCAGGTTCCGCTCTAAGTGCAAGCTTGCCCCAAGGACCTCGAGTTAGAGGCTGAAGCAACCAACAAGCTGTTGTGCCTCGAACTGGGTGTATTTGACACCGAGCAAATGGGAATGATACTCAAAATGCTCCGCACGGACTCTAGTTGTGTGCGCATGTACCTTAGATTAGTTGCCAATCCTTCTCTGGATGTAATTCCTATTTGTCGGGCATGGCTGACAAGCCTGCTCAAACCCAAAAAGTAGAGTAGTAATTCTTGTACAACTCGGATGTACTTGATCGTCATATCGTCCAATGCCAATGATCATGACAGTTGAATCTATTCATTGTACCACAACTTGGTAGTACTTCACAGTCTTTGTATGCTAGTTTACATGAACTTTTGGAATAGGATCACCGTGTCTCTGTCGCTCCTCCACATAGCTGCGCCACAGGTCCGATGCTATTTGTTCCCTCGTAGCTGACATTATTGAATCGGTAGTATTTACTTTACTTTATTACTTCTGATTCTAGACCGGTCCATTGTAGACCGAGTCTCTTTTCTTATCTATCATTTTCTCTGATTAGATTAGAGCTGTTATTGCCATTGGCTTGACTCAGTTATCACTGAGATAGTAATGCTATTGGTGCTATTACTAAGCCACATATATCTGCTGACTAATGACTTACTCATCACGCTGACAGATCATGTAGAGTTACTTATGCTATTAGCTAGAACCTCTTACATGATACTGTAGAATGTTCTCGAACATTCCTTTCCACAACATGTACAAACAAATATTGTAGTATATAAGGGCCTAAGCCAGACCCTTGAATATCAGGTCGCTTTCACATACAATCAGTAATTGATACCTCGTCTTAGCTCTAACACTTCAACTCCATATACCTAGTAAGTTTTTTACTAGAGATTCAGCTCTCCTCTATTGTTCTATTCGAGAACCCTCGGCTGTGCTATTAGAATATCCACATAGGATTTCTAAAGACATTGAATCATGTTCTGTGCTCGTCACAATGCCACTTCCAATCCCTCTGTGTATGTCTGCAGCCTCTCCAGGCAGAGGGGCAACTATGTCTCCAAGCTTCATGTCTTCGAGCTCAATGGGGTCGAACTTGCGGATGATGTTGTGGATACAACAACATGCTGGGGGAATGTGTGCCTGGAGCTCCATAGAGAACCACGGAGAAATGTTCTGGATCTGGAATCATTGTTTGATGACCCGATGATGCGCTCAACGATGTTTCAGAGTTGAGCATGGTGCAGATTGAAGTATTCTTGTTTGTTGACCGGTCTGTTCATAGTACAAGTCCAAAGGCCCGGGAATCGGGATCAGTCAGTCAGAAGCTGGTCTTAATTAAGTGCTTACCAAAGTTGCGCTCGGCCCCATTCAGCAAGATGATATCGCTGTCCCCAGTATGGTACTAGTAAGAGCTCAGGGCAATTCAGAAACCTAGCGTCAGCAAGGTAGTATTTACCGCGGGGGATCGCAAGGTCGTTGATGCGAGCATCTTGGTAAAGTGACACATCAGCCGCAGATCCCTCCCATCTGCTCAATACATACAAAAAGGTCATGTTGAAGTCACAACAGACGAGACAATTTTGAGAATTGAAGCCTTTCCAGTTGCACGCGGCATCGCGTTCTTCGGCTGAGGGTGTACACGATATGTGCGTGCCATTAGTAGCACCAATAGCATCCTTGAAAAACAGCATGAAGCGGGGGTCTTCTGCAATGACTTCGGAGACCGGGTCGTCAATACGCGGAAGCCACACGTATCGCTCATAAATTTGAGGAGATGAGAACGCGAATAGCATTACTTGAAAGTATCTATAGTAAAATTGATTGAATCAGCTTTCCAATACGGCCTCTTCTTTCCCTATTGATGACTCAGGCTCCTTCTTTTACTTTTTGCTCCATGTCAACCCCCTTATCAACCCCCTTCTCAACCTGCTGGGAGTAAGAAGGCAAAGCAATGGGCTCACTGGTATGAGCTGATTCCATCTTTCATTGATTACTATCTTGATTGGCTTGCATCCCCTGAACCTTCTCAAGCTTCTCAGCCATGTTATTGTACTAGTATTTGCCAACTCTCTATTTCAGCCATGTATTTTGACATGTTTGACATTCTTGGATTTTCTGAATGTGTTAAGCTTCATTTTCAGAATTTGAGGATATCAAGCTAGCTGCTTGCAAATTTCACTCAGCTCTTGCCTAACTTGTGGCTTTGGTATTGTTTCCATTACCACCCATGTTTCCATCTCTGGCAGTTTCTCTTACCTTGCTGGAGTTCAACCATCAATGTTTTCTTCACCTAGCTCCTAATGTCACTGGTTGATGTTCAGTAGTGGATAGTGTTTAAAGGTCCGGTCTTTCCTAAGTTTCATTTGGTTTGGTCTAAATCAAAAGACCAAAAAGACTGGTTAAGACTGGTATTTGGTGGTAACCCCTATTGTCCCCTATTTGGAAGTATATTCAAGAATTATCCCTTATTTTTCTATATTTTGCAATTTTATTTGAGTGAGTTATGATATTTATTATTGACATGGAGGTCGAGATTGGTTATATCTCACCTGCATATGGTTGGATTGATGTCATCATTGGATCTAATTAAAGGCGGGGCCCTTACTATATTCTGTACAGCCACCACTAAGCCCACCAATCACCTGCCGAGATCGCCCATATTGATACTTTTGGCTGTCTAGAGATCTATATTTGATGAAATCTTGAAATGATCATATCTCCAGAATGTGTGGACCGTTTTACATATTAAAAAAATAGTGGTAGAAAGCTGAAATCCAGTTCAAATTTTTGGGCATACAAAGACCAGTTTTGGACCATAACTGGACCAGCAAAAGACCAAAAAACAACAAAAAAAAATAAGTTTTTATCGTTTTCAGTCTGGTCTTTCAATATCGGGAAAATTCTAGGACCAGTCTCGGTGTCAGTCTTGCCCAAAATAGACAAAAAACCAAACTGGACCGGACTTTTAAACACTAGCAGTGAGGGACTTTCTTAAGTCCTGGTCATTTTCTCCCTTGTCAATTGTAAATCACTTCCTATTTGTATTTCTCTTATTTTTGAATAAATTCATGGGCAGAATGAGTTATGATGTCACTATGGCAACATTCTTCATTGGCATACATACCTTCATCAGTTAGCATCCACGTATGTGGATGATGAGATTTCCCTCATGCAAGGTGATATCTTGACTGTTGATGCTCCCTCTCAGTATTTGTGGTCACACTGTTTACTATGTTTTGGTGGGAATGCATGTCATGATGAGTCTGCTGTGTCATATCCCATACTCTCACATATTTATATATCTAATTCTTTAGGGAATATATTTTCATGTTCATTGCATTGTGTGCTTGGATGCATGCTTCACATAAAAGAGATGGTGTTCTCCACAGGATCGTGAATACCATCATCCTACATTTATATTTTTTCATCTGACAAGGTCAGGCCGAAGATATGGTTATGAGGATGAGGGGGACTCAGCAAGCTGGTGCTACAGGTGTTCTTTCTGGCATGCAGCTTCATTCTGCTACACTACAAGAGTGTCATGACTCTTTCAAAGTCTACCACCCAAGCAAATGTGAAGGATTTGGTCTCTCTGATGGTGCAGGATATGAGAGGCTATGGAGTGAGCTCAAGAGGTTAATTCCTTCCCTTTGTGTATTAGGAGTAAGTCATTTTACTGCTTTCTGTGTGGAATTTTCAATTTAATTATTTATCAAGTATCATCAATGACTCTCTGTTCTTGATGCTCAGGTTCATTTCCTGTATTCCAAGCTATTTTGAAGTTTGGAGAATGGCTGAAACGCAAATGAATCAAGTGTCAGAAAAGGAAAAAGGATGCTCGGGCTATCTTAGTTGACCATGATGCAAGCTCTCAAGGATGCCTGGGCTGCTCAAGTAATTGCTCAGAGTAGACCACTACCAAGTAATATTTTCACCTGTTCTGATGGTCATTTGCTAACTTATATTGCTAAAACCATCCAAAAACAAGAGTGCTCAAGCTGTGGAAAGAGCACTTCTTTTGATGGACAATGTTGCTGGGACCCAGAAGCAGATTGAGACACTGGAACAGCAACTTGTTCTTCTTGACAGTGATATCACAGCCATTAGTGCAGAACTTCAAAGCACTATGCAGCATTTGAATTCAGTCAAAGCTGCCCTGAAGAGAAGTTTGATGACTTTGGAAGTTGAAGAGACTAGGGAGCTGAAGAAGTTCAAGAAAAGTGTCTACCTGCAGGATAAGATGAATGGTAGGGCATCACATCTAGGATCATCTCCATCAAAGGAAGTTTAAATTTGAGTCTTTGATGCATAATTATCATCAGACTTTCACAGGTAAGGATTAGTCATGTGTACATCTCCCTGTGCACTGATAAATAGTGAATTAATAAGAAGCTTCATGGCCACACACAATCTGCAATCAACTGTTGTAACCTGGTATTGCTGATCTAGTCACCAAATACAATACTCTGTGTGACAAGATTGCACATTTGATCACAAAGGGTGCTGCACCAGCCTGAGAAGGGTCCATACCACCACTGGTGAAGATTTCAAAGAAAAGGGTTTGGAGTTTGGATGTTGATGATGAAATCTGGCAAGATGATGTTGGATTAGAGGATGGAGAAATGTCAGGTGATGCTCCTGATTGGGCTTGCAGATGCAATGACCTGTCAAGGGATACAAGCTATGCTGGATTTTGAGAGATGTGTGGAAGAAGAGATGAGGCTTGAAAGAGAAAGAGATGCAATGCAGCATTGGATGCAAGAAGAATGGTATGCTGTTTTACAGGCCTTGGGAGATGTAGGTATGTGTTTCAAAGAGTGTATGGTATGGAGCAATAATGTTGAATAACTGGTCTAGACAATTGTGCCATGGAATACCAACTAGTATTGCACAGAAAAAAACTTTTGGAACTTTGTGCCATTTGGAAACGGGGTGTAGAGAATATTCCCTCTTCAAACAAATCAACATTTTGGGGTCCTTCAATTATAGAAATAGCAGCTATTCAAGCAAAGTCTGGGGAACATGAAGAAGAAGAATATTGTAGTTCAGTAAGTTCAGAGTGTGATGGTGAAGATGCAGAGATCATTGACCTGATGGAGAATTTTGGAATGCTGCATGGTGAAGAAGATGGCCTTACTGTTCTTGTTACGATTGTCTCCAAGAGTCTCTATGTACCTCTTTTCCCTCTCTCTTTGTCACGCTTATCGCCTTTACCTAGTATTCACAATGTATCATAGATCTCGGGCGATTTCGCGTCTCGATCCACATCGCTGACGATCCTATCTTTTCCTATCTCCAGTTCCTCTTTCTTCCTATCTCTGTTCCGCGTTTTCCCTATCTCTTGTGACTCATGATGACTCCATCATTCGTCATTGTATGACTGATCCTCCGCAGCTTCTTAATCATCCATACTGCGGATGACGCATCCCTTCCCTGCGATTCCTTCACATTCCATCCCGTTAGTATATATAGACTACCATCTCGTTTTGTAACCCTAAGCTAGAGCTACTTGGAATATCATCTGAGTCCTCTGCGTTCCTTCGAGTCCCTCGCCTCTCAGTATCCTCGAGTCTCTGCCCTCTTCGGGTGTGTCCCTAGTTCACCCTCAGTCTTAGTCTTCGAGTGACGCGACTCTTCGTGAGTTCCTCCTCGGAAGAATCAACCCACTTGAGTCTCGTCAGACGTTACGTCTACTCGGCTCATCCTTAGTCTCGACCCTCGTATCCAAGTCTACATCCGACCCTATCCGGGCCAGCTGTAACAGTTCTTGAATGAACTACTGAGGTAGATGTATATATTGCAGTGAAGAGGCATAGAGTGGCATAGATTTACTCTTGTGTTGTTAAGTCTAGTATGCTAATGTAGTATGATGAATGGTAGATGTGTTGAGAATATATTTATCCTAGTCACTTGTGTGAAGTGACCTCATGTGGGAGTCCCATTTCCTCTATGTAGGAGTCCCAATGTCTCATTCAGAGAGTCCCAGTCACCTGACAAAAGCTGACATTAAGTGCTAACATTGCTTACTTTGTCTTTTTACCTTGATGGCAGTCTCAGTCTATTAATGTGAGAGTCTCATGCTCATTTTGATGCCCAGTCACTTATTCATGAAAATGTTCCTAACCTTTGGTTAATGCAAATCATTTAACAAGGGTAATTTTTAAGTAAGTATACATATATGAATGAAAGATTTACATATATAAAGGTGACTGATTGGATAACTGATAATCAGTCAGCAATCTTATCGATTAAGTCCTAAAAGTCAGCATGGGTGGAATTATCATAAGTACATCATGATATTCAATCCACAAACCCTACACATTCAAGAATAGACCATGGAAATATTTGTGGTACTGTGGAAATCATATTACAAACCTCTTCCACTTGAGAACAATTGCATTTTAAACATTTTTAATTTTCTTCCCAGTGCAGTGGGTATTCTACACTTAGCCATGACCATCAGAATATTTGCAATACCATGGGAATCATACCATAATTTCAAACTATATCCCACATGAGTAAAAACACTTTTGAATGTCATTTTTTCCCATGTGGGTATTCCACTCTGCTATTATGGAGCTCCCAGTCATATCAATGGGAAGCCCACTGCTTGGGTGGCAGCTTATCTAATGGTTCCAACCACCCCAAAATTCATTTTCCCAAAAACCTATAGAGGCCCTGGGAATCCACATAATAAAATAGGCTATTAGCCACCATTTTCGTTAAAGTGCTTTTTGACAAGTTGCAGATTGAGACTTTGGATGAAATAGTCCAATCTACCGAATGACCCCACATCCAAGAAAGGAGTTATTGGGGAAGCAGAGCAGACCAGGGCTGCTGTTACAATCATCTACGTGCTTAGCAACCATAGTAAGTTTTCTAACCCTGGGAGAAAGCCTCATTATTGATACCATTTTCTGGCAGTCTTTCTAGATTTTGATTGGGATAGGCTGGCTGAAAATATGAAATGCTCTCAAGTCTCCCTTGATACCTTAGCTCAGCTCAACTCATTTGGAGAAATTAGATGAGCTCCGCACAGTGGTTGACAAGGATGGCAAGGTTTTGCTTTGGTATCTTCCAGGAGCTATCTCCCCAGCCAGAGTGGTGCGTATTACCTTTCCTCTTGGCCTAAATTTGGGAATAAAGCCTTACCAGATGGTTTGTAACAATGCTCTAAACCATCTCGGACCTCAACTGGGGAGATCCATGTGTACTTCCAAAGATAGTACTTGTTACAAACCTCTATTTTACCTCTTCACTTTTCATTCTCCGACATCACGTGACCAGATCACATTACATCAGCTTTATTATTCTCTTTCTTTTATGTCACATGACCCGCTTAGTCAGCATCACGTGACCTGTACCTTTATCTTCGTAGCACTAGTTACACAGTTACCATCTATAGATAGCATAGCTTATTCAGACCGGCCCTAAGCTGGTCTGTGCGCATGGATTAGTAGTATAAATACTTGAATGCAGCAACTGAACAAGCCAGTCTTGTTCTGGTTGGATTCCCTCCATCCTACACAGTCCCCTCCATAAGTCAATGCCATAGTCCATACAGATTTAGGTTGCCTTCAGTACTTCCTGGAGGCTCAAAGGCTCCGGAAGAGGGGGTGATCACAGACCCACCGAGGGACGCAACTCAAGCCTGCTCGAGTTGCTTAGCCTCATCGAAGACAGAGGAGGGGGTTGGGGGCCCTGCCTTTACATGTTCATGTTTGAAGATAGGATCATGATGAATTGTGTGGTGTTGTTGGTCTGATAATGGCACTGCCACATTGGCTTTTCTTTTTAACTGTGATGGACCAGCAATAAACCTTGTGTTTGCCTTGTTGACAGCAGAGAATCCAGAACCTCTGATAGTTGCTCACAAGGAGCTGGAGTTGGAGGGATAGAATGAAGGCTTAGATCCAGTACAGATTTGATATTATTGGAGCCACCTACGACCAGGCAAGAGAAATCCTAGAGGCTCTTGACATCCATCACACTTGTGCTCAAATCAGGGGGAATTGATGGTAAAGCCAGACAGAATTCATCAATGAGCTTGAGGAGATCATAGGTGAAAGGCTGGGTGCAGAATCGGTTAAATAAAAAAAGGATGTGATAGAGAGCAGAAAAAAAAAGATGGTGCACTTGAGCAAGAAAACTTCATTGCTTTTAAGACTTGTAGAATTATTGTTTGAATACCAAGATATGATGAATGAGATTCAGAGTTTGGAAAACTCTGTAGACAATGGCAGACTAACCCTGATCAAATCAATTAGATTAAATTTCAGGTGATGGGATTGCATTAAATGCACTATGACATCTTGGAAAATCTGTCACACTCAAAGTGGTGAGGGAGTTCCATTGTGGGTGGAGGGAATCCCACTTAAGTGCTAAGGGAGTTCCACTTCAGTAGTACGGACCGCAAAGAGCAGGTCCGGAAGGAGCGAAGGAGGAGGGGGAGACTATGTAAAAAGGGGGTATACTCGAACAGAGACCCATGGTCTCTACAATGGTTCACACGATCTAGAGATATGATCATTTTAATATTTCATTGAATATAGGTCTGTAAACAGTATCAATATGGGTGATCTCGGCAAGTGATCGGAGGGCTTAGTGGTGGCTGTACTGGATGTAGTAGACGCCCCGGGAATTAATTAGAGCCAATAATATAGTTGACCCACCCAGAGACGAGTGAGATATACCCAATCTTACGAAAGCGGAAACAGGTACTGCTACAATCAATTGAACTGTTGGTAAATGAAAGGCATTCAAGACTGCGAATTAACGTAATTGATTCCGAGTCAGAACTTTGAAGATTCAGTTCTGTTACATCCACCTGATGTTGGGCACAGACAGCACACTGCACAGGTGCCAACTTCCACTGAGAACCTTCATAATAGTCATTGAGACAAGATAAAATGGTCTCGTTAGGCACAATGGTTGGCCACTCCTGAACATAGTAAGCATACAAGTCTTCCTTTGCTTGTGCAACTTTATTGACTTTCTGTTCTCGCCTTGCATTCGCATCTTTCGCATCTTTTATTTGCAAGGGGGACAATGTAGTTTATAATATCAGCCTGATATTCATAACTGAGAATGCGGATCACTTCTTCATCTGATGAAAGTATGTTGTAATCGTAAGGAAAATATGCCTGTACAAGATCATTCATACAATCATACCCTATACATTCAAGAGTGCAAGCTTGAATGAGAATATGACTGACATTGTAGGCCAGTACATGTCTTCCGTCGTGAACAGCTGTTGGTACAGGGTCGATCAATTTTCACGTTACGAATGCAATTGATCAAAGATTGTAAAGAAAACATATGCAGATCTTTCATCAACTCGCCAGGAGGGTGGTACATCTACTCAAACATGTGCTTTGGGTTCTCATCAGAGGCATAGTGTAATGTGCGAGGTTTGCGTAAAGAACGAGCGACAACAGAGCCATACCGATCCTCAAAAAAGAAAGAAAGAAAGCTAAAGAGACTTCGTTGCAAGTCATTGGGTAATGGAAGAGAACATAGTTTTGAAAGGAGTTCCGTATCAGATAAACGAGTAAGAATATCATGTTGATTCGCAAAGTCAGTCAACAACACACGAACTAAATCAGCCTTCACTGTCTTTCACACAGAGGTTTGTGACAGCTGTTACGATTGTCTCCTGAGCTCTCCCTGTGTCTCTTTTCCCTTTCATTCTCCTTCGCTTGTCGTCTTTACTTCGTATTCACAATGTACCATAGATCTCGGGCGATTTCGCATCTCGTTCCACATCGCTGATGATCCAACTATTCCCTATCTTCCAGTTCCTATTCCTTCCTATCTCTGCTCCGCCGTGTTTTCCCTATCTCTTATGACTCTTGATGACGCCATCACCTGTCACTGTATGACTGATCCTCCGCAGCTTCTTTATCATCCATACTGCGGATGACGCATTCCTTCTTCGCGATTCCTTCGTGTTCCATCTCGTTAGTATATATAGACTACCTTCTCGTTTTGTAAACCCTAAGCTAGAGCTACTTGGAATATCATCTGAGTTCTCTGTATCCCTTCGAGTCCCTCGTCTCTCAGTACCTTCGAGTCTCAGCCCTCTTCGGGTGTGTCCCTTCGTCTTCGAGTGAAGTGACTCTTCGTGAGATCCTCCTCGTCGTACCTTCGACCCCTTAGCCTTCGAGTCTCGCCAGACGTTACGTCTGCTCGACTATCCTTAGTCTTAGTCTTCGTCTCCAAGTCTACATCCGACCCTATCCGGGCCAGCTGTAACAACAGCAACGATACAGAATGGTGCAACGGGTCTACAGAAAGGCTACGCAACATCAGCAAACCACTGTTTTTGCCACAGTGAGTACAGTGAGTACAGTAAGTACAATCTACTACAGGCAAGTACAGACACTTAGAGTATACCTTCAAATGAAAGGAAATGTGGATTAAAACACTTTTTGAATCACTGTAAAATAGGGTGTTAAAATGATCATTATTCACTCAATTCATGTAGGATAAAGATTGTTCAGTCTAGAACTTGTCTAGACCTTTCATCTACACTTATGTAATGTAGATTAGATGTAGATAAGAGCCTTATACGCTATTGGCTACATCTTTGCTTACTGATCATGATGAGTTTCTTATGCTATTGGCTAGAACTTATTACATCATCTTCTGGAATGTTCTTCGAACATTCCATACCATAATATGTACAAATACACACACTTGTATATAAGGCTTTAGGCCTCACACTGAAATATCAGTTCACTTTACACTCAACAAGCATAGTAAATTCTCTTAGTTCTCGATATCTTGATCTCAAACTTCCTAGTGAGTTTTCTACTAGAGAACCCTCATTCATATTAGATTACTATCTACTATACTGTGCTATAAGAATATCCATAAAGGATTTCTATATAGGGACCTAACTGTACACTTGTACGGTACTGTACCACTGCACAGCACTGTACAGCACTGTACAATGAAGACCAATTAATCGGTGATTTGCTGATGAAGTTTTCTGTGTTAACGTCATCTGAGTTCGAAAACCATTTAGGAAACCTCAATTCATTGTCTGCTAAGAACGACACTATGGATGCTCGCTCTTGGACGAAGAGAGTCTCTCGTAACAAACAACAGTGTGTGTATTCAGCATTCGCAAAGAACAAAACACTTTTGACGACGGAAATGTGTGTCATGTAAGAAAACACAGAAATGGTCAATCTGTCAGATGCAACACACCCAGATAATTCATTTGCACAATTATCACAATGCTCGAAGTGCGTGTTGAGTGCATTCAACTTGAGCCAAACACAAAAATGATCAGCAGTGTCGAAAACATCCGTGTATTCATGTGGAAAATAAAGTAGATCATAGTATATGGCATAGTCTCGAACATGATGCATGCCATTAGGCAGATACAAGTCATCAGGAATGACACGCGGAGTGACACAAGGCAACTTGTTAATAAACCTGTAATACCCTAAATTACAAACAAAGACATTTAAATAAAAAGGAATTAACTGACATAGTTAGTGGACTTTTGTCGGTGAGAACGAAAAAGATTTGTCGAGGGGAATTGAGATCATGGAGGGGTGGAAAGAAGAGCAATTTTTGGAACTCAGATTATGTACAAATTTGGCTCGGAATTTGGGCCAGAGTGCCCAAGTCATTTTGCACAAAATGGTGTATTTGCGTCTGACAAAACCCTCCTCTATTTGAGTCAAGGAAGTACATTGAGTAAATGATATAGAGGCGGGAAGCGTAAGAGAAAGAAAAAGAGCATAGAAAAAGGGAAAAGAGAGGGGTCGATTGTAACACCTGTTTTCAAGTCCAGTTTCAAGGTTAATTCTAAGCCAGGGATGAGCTTGGATATGCTATCAAACAGCTTCCTACTAAAATGTCTCTTGATCTACCACCACCATTCCCCCATGGAAAACCCCCCATCACCATTGTTGTCCTCCTCATCAACTTGAATGCCCCTTGGGCTCGCCCTGCACGGTGCCCCTCTCTGAGGTCGACAAAAGGTTCCATTCCTTCCCCAAGCCCTTGCCCTTCGCTACACTCCACTCTTGGTCCCTGCATTCATTGCCTGCCATCTGTATGCCCACTCATATACCTGGCATTGGACAATTATAAGGCTGGGCCTCACCAAGGTGTGTCTTTTGATCTGCCATCCATCTCCCTCACTTGCCCAAAAGGCAGCACCAAGGCCACCAAGTGGGTCACTGTAGGTGGTCTCTCTCTTCCATTCTTTCAAGGCCCACCTCTCCCCCTTTGCCCTGACTCCGAG